>JPKE01004292.1:0-49796 GCA_000750995.1 Pseudogymnoascus sp. VKM F-4520 (FW-2644)
GGCACTTGCCACCATGGCTCCTGCCCGCCGGACGTTAAATAGAATAGAATAGAATAGTTACCTTGTGGTTAGTGTACCTCGGTACTTTCCACAGAATCGAGATAAAGTTGCGGGGCCCCACACTTGACAGGGGATGATCGACCGGCTTTACTCTCCCCCACGAATTATCCACGTTTTAGCCATGCATTACCAAAGCAGACACGCGCTCGAGTAATGTGCCTCCCTCCACTTCTTGGCTTCGGGCATGGCAAACAGGGCGGGCATGACGCCCACCACTGACCGTTGATAAAAAATTGCTCATGCCCGTGTTAACCGCAGGGGTTGGACGGCATCAGGGCTACATCTGGGCGTGGCTGCTCCGCACACGTCTCTATTCGCTCGTAAAGCTGCAATTTAAGCTAAGTCGGGCCGTATGCTTTGGTCGCCTGAGCATAGGCACCAAGAACACCAAGTACCGTGCATTTTCTGTGCAGGTTTCTGCGGACAAGGTCCTTGCAACCATCAAAGTTTAATGTTTATGTATGGTTGAATGCTTGCGCCAAGGTATCCTTACTTCAACTTTGCAGACAGCTGTAGAAGGCTCCTTGCCTTTGCTGGACAACTGGATGACTTCTTAAACACGAGGTGTCTCAATATAGACATAATGGTATAATGGTAAACCCATAATACAACACGGCCAGATCATCGAGGACCCCACCACAGTAAGGCTACAATAGCTCCTCCGCAAACTGTTCCAGAATAGACTCCCGCAAGCAGCTCCTAATTAGGCAATACTTGCTGAACTTCTGTAACCATTAGCCAGCACCTAGTCAACTTTAGTCGTCCTTGGCATGTTTAAGTTAGCGGGAATGGGCCTTGACATCTTGGCATGTTCGGCAGATATCCCCACAATCAAATCCCCGTGTCCCCATATCCCCGCATCCCCGCATCACATTCCCCCTAAAACCCCATACTACACATATTATCTTCTCATACAAGACCTCTTTTCAACCTTCAAAACTCTCAAAAAACACCTCGGCTTTTCATTAGGCCTCGCCCTCACCTCCCCTCTTTCCTATTCCGATCTCTCTCCATCATCCTCCCGCTCTTAATCTAAATCTTCAGAAAATGCCGAGGCCCTTACCTTCTTCGCTCTATCCTGCTCGTGGTTTCTATACGCATAGGCCTGGTTTCAGCTTGCGCTGCCTCCTTTCTCCACCCAGCTGCCCCGTATCTTCGTTTCGATCTTCGAACGGACCGGAGAAGGCTCCATAATGCCTCGGCATCGACAGCTCAGCTATAGATATAAATAAGGTCTCGCCATCTCTATCATATCATTCTCAACAATCAACCCATCCCGTCTTCAAACCAACACCTCAGTCCAACAACCAACCAAACTCACCTACCTCAGCTCAATCAGCCCCAAAACCCTACCGCAAATATGAAGTTCCAAGCCCTCATCATCTCGGCCCTTGCCGCCGTCGCATTAGCAGCTCCCCACCCTTCTGCTAACGAAGCCATTGATGGAGATGCCCTCCCAGCCATCATGGCCCGCCAGTCTGCCACCTCCGACGAGCTCAAGAACGGCGCCTGCAAGGATGTGACCTTCATCTTTGCACGCGGCTCCACCGAGTCTGGAAACATGGTTTGTGCCCCTTTTTCCTTTATTGCCCCCCATTCCCCTCCTCCTACACCTGGAAAACTCTAGGAATAGATGGATGTTAACCACAATTAGGGCTCCATCGTTGGCCCCCAGGTCTGCACTGCCCTCAAGACCCTCCTCGGCTCCGCCAAGGTGGCCTGCCAGGGCGTCGGCTCCCCATACGAAGCCACCCTCGCCGACAACTTTCTGTCCAAGAACACGTCGCCAGCGGCCATAGGCGCCGCCACCACCATCTTCAACCTTGCCCACACCAAGTGCCCAAACACCAAGGTTGTCGCTGGAGGCTACAGCCAGGGCACCGCCGTGGTAGATAACTCCATCCAGGGGCTCGATACCGCGGTGGTGGCGCAGATTAAGGGCGTTGTCCTGTTCGGCTTCACCCGCAACCTGCAGGATGGCGGACGCATTCCCGGGTACCCGACTGGTCAGACTAAGGTCTTCTGCGCTACCGGCGATCTTGTGTGCAGTGGCACTCTTATCATCACTGCGGCCCATCTGACATACGGCGCCAACGCTTCCTCTGCTGCTGCATTCCTGGCTAGCAAGGTCTGAGCGACGAGATGAGGATAGAGGGTTGTTGGTGAGCATGGGCTCTAAAAGGAGACGGGGTGCTGGGATGCGGTTGGAGGGCTCTCAGATGGACTAGTGGCTTGTTTCCACCTTCTTGTTTCTTCTTGTTTGTATTTGCGATTTTGAAAGTATAAAGTTAGCTGCAGCTCAAAAATTAAACGTCATGTTTAGAAAAAATTATGCCAGACCTTTTTTGTGATCGGGAGTATAAAGCTATGGAGTAGTGGAGAACTATTCTCGATGCCGAGCATTAATGGGGAAGGCACGAGGGGAAGAATAGGAAAGTGCGGGGGAGAAGCGAAGGAAATTGCAAAGGAGGGGGAAGGTGCAGAGGAGAAAACAATTAGAGAAGGAAAGTGCGGCAACGATAGTGCGGCAGGCGCGAATGCATCCCTAGTAGCTCACTTACATCTGAAGTGGGTTTTCTATATTTTAGTTACTGACATTTACTACTACTACGGAGAGAAACAATTGCATTATTCGTCACAAAACTATAGTTGGCCCCTCACTAAAGATAGGTTACAGTAAGTTTTCATTGTTGAGGAATTTCAGTAGTGTCTACGGACTTAGAGTCCTACATCGCCTTCGCAGCTGCTCATTAAGGGCCACTTTACAAATAACTACGAGTAATTCTTAACTACAAACTTGACAGAAACGCATTATCACCAAGCTAATCAGGCGGTCTAGCGTGAAACCAATCGGAGAATTGCTTTGGAGTGAAACAACTCCGCAAGACCCGAGCACCCCTACCCAACTGCTGCTGAAGAACTGGAAAAGAAGATTAGAAAAGGCTAGTAAAGAGCTTATAAATCCAATACTTGTTTTAATTACTCTTGAGGCGTCTTGGGAAACACAAAAAGGGTGCCTATTTACCAATCTGTTAATATTTTATTTTTCACCTTTCCTCTCTCATCCCCCCACACCTCGTTCTTTCTGACATCTGAATCCCATTCGTTCCCTCTTCATCACCTCCCACACATGCATGTCATTTAATCACGCCCGCAACAACCCCCCCGCCATTGGCACAATCTTGGTACACGACCTTAAGTTACAGCCGTTTCTGTCCGTTTCTGTCCCACCATCGCCCACAGAAGCGGAAAGGCAGTCCTACAACACATTCAATATCCGCCTCTTATCCGTCGTCCACGCATCGCACTGGAGGATGCAGATGTCGGAGTAAGCATTGCTTGTGACTCCCTTCTGAGACAGCATGACCGATAGAAGACGGATACTGCCCAGACCCACGCATCAGCGTAGAAGTGGGCGAATAGGGACCTAGAGTGGATGAGAGCTAGTAACATACTTTCAGATTTCGGCATGGAGGTGGGTGTTCTGGATTCGACAAACTGCTTTTGAGTGAGTGCACTTGGATATAAAAGTAGGCATGGGCTGGACGGGTTTGTGAAATATCACTTTCCTTACCAACTCGCTTTGAGAATATTACATATCGTACTCTCAATTATCAAGTACTATTTGTCCAAACTATCGTCATTAAAAATGATTGTCTCAGCCATCATAGCTGGCATTCTCCTCGGCCTTTCCCACGGTCCCATCGCTAATGCCCTTCCAGCCGATGCCAACAGCGTGGTCGTCACCCACGTAGCCTCCGACTACTTCCCCAAAGCCAAAGGTGACCTGACTCGCTTCAATGTTGACGTCCGCTACGTCGGCTACAGCCCGGAAACCCAGTCCTGGCTCGCCAGCATTAATCCGTCCTCCGGCAAAACCGACGAGGAAACAGCCATCCTCCTCATCGAAGCCGCCTACGCCCATGCCTTCGACCCCCTCAACCCCGACATGGCAGCTGACCTTGCCGCGCTCATCGCCGCCATTGCTGGCGACGCCCCTCCTAGCACTATAGAACGGCGCTCGTCGTTCCAAGTCTCCGTCGCGCACGCAGTCAAATGGGCAAGCTGCGCAGGCGTCTTCAGCTGCCTGTCCGGCACGACGTGCACGTTTAGTCTGGACATCGGGAAGGCGCCGCGCAGCCACTGCGAGAACCAGGGAGGGTCCAATTGCTGCATCAGCTGGTCGACCTACAATATCCGTGCGGGCTTCTTCTCGACGACATGGACGGCGTGTAATAGCGAGGTGCAGGCAGAGCACAAGTCGGATGCCAGTTGTGAAGGGTATGGGACGACTGATCAGGGGGGCGATGTGTGTTTGAGTAATAGGGCGAATGGGTGTACGTAGGTGGGAGGGGATGCGGTGAATTGGTTGCGGAGGCCTCTCTGATGGCTACCATGCATTAGAGTTAGTCTCTGAGAGAAAACTATTTTCAGATTATGTTTGTCTGCTGGGCCACATCTAAGTTCTGCTTGGAACTTCCGCTTGACGGTCATTAGTACGTAGGTACGTAGATAGGTTGCGAGATTATTCGAAATTAGTAGTATCATCTGAAACACAGACTACATGTCTCCCACTGGCGTCCGAGTCGAGATACTGTTGCATGTCAAAGATGAAGTTTATCTTGCTGCTATCGAGATTGGTCACTGCACCGAGCGCATCTCCAGATTTTAGGGAAACAAAGCTTGCGACAGATGTGTAATTTGTGCCGGGAAGGATAATCATTTGAGATGTAGCGCCATCAGTCCTAATTGAGGTTACGGTGGATTGAACAGTTGTCCCAGCAGAAACCAAGGAAATCTTGCGAAGCAGTGTAGAAAAACTAGCTGGGTACTATACGGAACCTCTAGATTGCCCCCTAAAATGCCAGCTGCCTCTTCACAAATCTTTCATACGTGGTGCTTTATGAGCGTAGCACTTGTCTTCGCAGAGCCGGAACATGACCACCGGCTCGAAGCATGGCATGTTTCGCAACACCCCCGCCACCCATGGATGCTCCTTGTTCGGCACCCGCGTCATCACATCGCTGGGCCCCGGCCAAGGCCCCGGCCGCATATAGTCCGAAAAGGGACCCGAATCACCTTTCAGTACAATATTCCTCTCATCCTTCATCGGCGCACGCCAGACTCCCTGCGGGTCTTGGATACTCGCACATCCGTTCTCCTTCTCCGCCTTCATCAAGTGGTGATTTACCCATTTTGTCATCAGCCGCTCCTTCCACCGCGCCACTCGGGGTAGCCACTCAGACTCGTGCCTGTTCACAGCCAAGTCAAAGAACTGCGCTGGCTCGCGATCCTCCACCGGCCCCGCGGTCCAGATGTTGTGATACGCCTGCAGCGTGGTCTCATCGCCCGCCTCGACGAGCTTCACGCGCTCCTCCCCCAAGCGCCCGAACAACATCCCTCCCTCCTTCCACAGCGCAGCATCCAAACCTGGGTGCAGGCTGACCACGCACAGGGTAGTCAAATAAGGCCCGCCAGCTTCGGCGAGCACTTCGAAATTCTCGTCGAATCCGCCCATGAACTCGGCGCCCTCGTAACGGTCAAATCCCAGCACTAGCGGCGCAACAATGGACATGCACGTGTAATGGCAATTCTGTCGGGCTAGCCACAACAAGAGTAGCAGCGGCTTGCCGCTGAAATTGTACCAGCCACCATCGTAAGGGCAATTGTAGTTGAGGTGCAGCACGTCCGTGGATGGGGTAACCCAGAGATCCCGGATATCGTTCAAGGCCTCCCATTTTGGGGCGTCGCTGTGTTTGCAGTCGTCATCGTATAGCTTCGTGGCGCCGGCGAGGAGGGCGACGCTGCGCGACTCCCTGCAAATCCGCAAGGCTAGTGGGATGCGACTGTTGATCTGCGACGTTGACTGTAGGATGCACGACATGGGAACTATGCCGGCTCCTTGCAGGTCTAGCTCAACAATGCGCGCGGGTAGGCACAACTCCCAGATGCGACGCTGAAGCTCGACGGGTAGCTGGGGGAATAGGGGAAATGATTGAGCAGGCTGCTGATGTGTGGAGTTGACCATGATCATTACCCCCGGTGCAGGTGCTAGTGCTAGTTGGGGTGTAGCAGAAAGAGATGATGGGAACGTCAGTATGGCTAATTATTGGAGACTTTTTAGAAGCGGATTAGTTAGATTGCCGCTGTCGTGGCTTTGGTGTTGGTGTTGTAGGTTGAAGAGCGGAGAGATATTCTAGGAACGGAGGTGGGGTTAAGTGGGGTGACCGCTTAGCAAACTGGGGATCTAGGTTAATCCTTGGAGCCTTTCGTTTCCCTCGATTCCCTCGACGGAAACGAAAGAGGCTCGCTGAGCTGTCCGGCGCCATCGCCCTCGTTGGCGATCTGTCTAATACCGCCTTCGACATCGACAACATTGTCGAATCCGTCCAGCGGGGGAGGAAGTTGGAAAGGGAGGAAGGCATAGGGTGCAAGCTGTTACATAAATCATATAAATTATATGTACTATGGAATGCTAATCGGAAATGCTGTATTTTCCATCATGCAATAGCAACCATTCTACTAAATTGCCCAAGGGACAACGCGGATCGGCGGTCTGACCTAAGCAGGCGTCTATGGAGCATCAGGGTCTGGGTTGTTACCCCAGACTCGCTTTGAGATACCAACCGCGCTTGTGGCCTCTGCAAGAGGCTCCAGGGCGAGCACAGTAATTTCGTTACCTTTATTTTTCAGGAAACAGCCTGGGAGATAGAGCGACTGTTGCGGCCCAACAATCCAGTAGCGGCCGAGGTTGACACCATTGACCCAGACGATGCCCTTCACCCAGCCTGGCAGTTCAAGGAATGTGTCGCCAATAGTTTCGACATCGAACGAGCCCGAATAGAAGATTGGAGTCGAGGTAGCTGAGGGCGCTGGGCCGCGATACTTGGCTTGTGGAACTGGTGGTTGCTCAAGGGAAAGGGGATATGTCTTCCAGTCAAGTAGGATATCCTCGCCGACAGTCACGTTTCCGACTATGCCCTTGCGCTGCTCGACGAGTGCTGGACCGTAATCAATGCGACCCATATTCTCAACAAGTAGTTCAAGCACATCCCCAGCCTTGAGATCTAGCGTAACGGTAGCTGGTACCATGTAGATGCGATCAATAACCCCAACTCGCTCTCCATTGACATAAACCAACACACGATCCCTTGGAACATCCCCGGGCTTAAGAGATCCCTTAATTGCAGTCTTGACCTTGTGACGGTACATAGTAAATCCATAGGATTGTCCAAGAGCCTCCATGTGAGTGGGATTCTTTTGAATCGCAGGTTTTGGCAGAATGTCGAACAGAGCCACTGCTGGTTTGAGTTGAAACGTTGGAACTTCGATCAATGGGCTCTTCACTGGGACATCTGGCACCGTAGAATTGTCGCCCAGATGCGCAATAATTGTCTCTCGTATGGCATAGTAAGCCTCAGTCGGGCGACCACTTTCATCAAGGGGGGCGCCATAATCGTAGCTGCTTGTTACTGCAGCCAATGCATTGTCGATCCATAGACCGGCATTCTGGAAGCCCATGTTTGTGCCTCCGTGGAACATGTAGATGCTGATAGATGATTTGTTAGTCAGCACCCAGGCAACATCTTCCTGGATTTTCTTCAGCGCCTCAGTGTTGCCATCATTCGTGTTGTGTGTATGGTTGCTGCCCCATGTATCAATCCAGGTCACGTAGTATTCTCCGTCTAGTTGGGGCCCGAGGCTGGTCGGATCGGTGACATATTTATCTCTTGCTTCAAATCCAGTCTTTGGGTCGCCGTCGGTCTCTGCAAGGACGCCGGTGATCTGGCCTCCTGCAAGATATGATTCGCCGCCACCATCGTTTGTATAGAGTGGAACTTCGTATTGAGCTTTTAGCATGTCTCTCATGGCAGCGACGTAAATGTGGTCGTTGCCAAATGAACCGTACTCATTCTCCACCTGGACCATGAGGATGGGTCCGCCTTTGGTGACTTGGAGTGGTGCTACCTCCTCAGCAAGACGTTCGAGGTATGTCTTGGACGCATCTAGGAACGGCTTGTTGTTGGTACGGACGGCCATTCCAGGTACCTCACTGAGCCATGCCGGGAATCCACCCCATTCACGTTCTCCGCAGATGTACGGCCCGGGTCTCAAAATGACATTGAGGCCCTCTTCTTGGGCAATCTGAAAATATTTCTTGATATCATTGTTGCCCGTAAAGTCCCAGGCTCCAGGGGACGGCTCAAGGTCATTCCAGAAGATGTACGTGAAAATCGTATTGAGGCCCATTGCTCGTGCCATGGACAGCCGATCTCTCCAGTATTCGTTTGGAATTCGTTGGGGGTCCATCTGCCCGCCAATCATCTGGTAGGGCTTCCCATGGAGAAGAAAGTCGGTCCTGTTGTATGTGAACGGCACGGTGTCGGTACAGGCCGCCGGGCCAAGGATGGCGGCCAAGGAGGTCAGAAGCCAGAATGGTCGCATGTTGAGATTTGTCGAGCTTGCTCTGTTGAATTGCTCATGCGCCGAAGCGCCTGTTTTAAGGAAGAAGGCATGATGCGAAGAGTTGTCAGTGTTGCTTCGTAGCCAGATTTGGCAACGTTGCATGTATGTAGCTGCGGGGAATGCTCTATAGTTTACTAAAGCAAAGGGTTGACGTGAAGATGGATAAATGTTCGCAGATCACCTACCTTTAACCTCGTCGTTGGGTAGCGTAGTGGCATCATCTCAAGACTAATTAGTCATGGTATGAAGCGAGCTCAGTATAGTTTATGGCATCGGAGCTCCATTGAATTACCTCTTTAGGAAGGCAAGCAACAACTTGGAAGCTTTAGACCCATATTTGATTGTGAAGCCATCCTGCTATGAGCCCTACAGCCGAACCCCGCATCCGCGTTGGATGCCGGTAGCTTCTCTGCGGCTGCCGATCGACAACAGTATACCACCCAACCACGCGACGTCACATTGGATATGCACGTGATATACCAACGAGAAAACAATTATCTCTCTCGGCAGATTCTTAACAAGTTATTGACTAATTGAATGAGTGAAATGGGCATAATGTTATAGATGTATTGGGGTTGGTGCGACGTAACCAAAGGTGTCGGATAAACACTGTTGACAGATTGCTCGGTGGAAACGCTACAATGGTTGAGTTTATTAGCGACGACTCTGATGCCTTGCATTTCTCCCTCAACAATATCGATGAGCGCTAAAATCAGATGTCCGTCTTTGTACAACGGAGTTTGATGAGCCGAAGTAGAGCTCAGGAAGGCAATTTGCCTTACATCCCGAAGTCACAGTAGCGGACTAGTCATCACTCTTTGATCTCACTGTCCAACCTTCTCGGCTGCCAGCACCTTCCGTCCAATCCGTACCAGATCATCAGTAAACAGCGTCTCCTGCTCGATCCCGTTGACAGCCTGTTGCAGCAGTGTTGCCGCTATCTCACTCACATCGAGTATGGGAAGACCGATGACAGCACGACCGATGGACCCCAGGACGCTCATCACCAACCCAGTTCGCCCTGGCGCGTCAATAATTCCTGGTTTCGCAACACACGCTTCCACTGCACCGTTTGAATGTTTGGCGAAGTCGAGGACGCGAGACTCTGTTTCTCCCTGTACCAAAGTCTTAGTATCGTAGTCGAGGGATTGGAGCTGGGAGATGGGATGGGTGAAGGCTTACCCGCATTAAGGTGTAATCGCCCAGGATCCAAGGCTTCTGGCTCTGATCTCGCTGGGCTTTGGCGCCGCTGGTGTAGATGAAGCGCAGAGGCTTGCTGGCGGAGTCACGGGGCAGCTGCGCGATAGTTTCAGTCCCCTTTACCGTGTAGTCGAGGCAGATCTTCCGCGCGTCTTCCCATGGCATGGCCTTCGCCTTTGACGGCGTGGCAGCGATGAGCCTATTATACATTAGCAAAGGAGCAGTGGCCATTATTGGATTGCACGTGATGACGCAGAACAATGTAACAAGCAGCAGAGACGACGGTGAAGAGGATTGATTGTATACCAGATACAGGCATCGGCCCCAGAAAGCTCCTTCTTCACGCTTTCTGAATAGTTCTCAAAATCATCACAGACGACAGGTTTGAGCTTGCTTGCATCGGCGCCTGGCCCCGCGTTCTGCGGCACTGCTGTCGTCCGGCGTGCCAGGGCAACGATGGAGGTGATGAGGGGATTAGATAGGGCTTGGCGGATGACCTCCGTTGCGACGAAGCCAGTCGAGCCGGCGACAATGATCTTCATGGTTTCCACTACCTGAAACCGCTAATAGGGCTAGCACCAGCGAGAGGGGTCCTTGAGAGGGTGTAGCGAGATGCAAGTTTATATAAGCTGACGGCTTCCATCTTCCTTCGTCGTCGTCGTGAGACTTTTCGTCCAGAAGAACGGACTATGTAAGCCGATCAGCATCGGCAAGGGTTCCGACGTTTCATTCCTGGAGCCGACACAGTGTCTGGGTGGTAGAGTTGTAAGCTGCTTGGGATTTGGTTGGCTAGGCTAATCTGGTGGTGAATGGAAGGTTCGACAGGGGATCGGCAACGCTGTCGTAATTTACTAGAATAGTGTGAGACGGTGGTCACATGACTAGATATGAAGCAAGCATTGGTTTATGGCGTGTATAATGGCATAATGGCATCGTAAGGTATCATTTCTCTCCTAGTCTGCTGCTTATGAAAGGTATGATAGTTAAGTAGTTAGTAGTTGACGGACGAGGGGATCCTAGGGGGCGTGACTATTAGAGTGAAACACGTGACGTAGTCGTGATAGGACCCTCTGTGCCGTGAAACACAGCATCACATTCTCCGCAAGCGGCTTGGTAAAGCTTGTTATTGGTGTCCTTGGAGCAGGAGCGATAGATGCCGAGGGAAAACGGGGCAGAGGCGTGCTCAATGGGCGTGGTGGCCGTGCTACAAGCCGGCTCGGCTAAAGCTTGATGTGTGGATTTTGGATGCGTGGATGTGGATGTGTGGTCCCTGCAATCCCTTCTCCTCCTTCCTCTCTCCTCGCCAACCCCTGCTATCTCTCGCTCCCCATATCTATATTCCTCTAGTTCCCAGGTATTTGGCCATTTTGATAATATATCCTCGTTACACGATTGGCTATGGGTAGCAGAAGGTGTTGGAGAGGCGTCGGATCAGATGGCGGCACATGCCCACTTACCAAAGCACCTTCCAACTGGTTTGTCGGTGTTGCTTCTAATATTGCTTGCGATCGGCGAATTGACGCCGGCCCACGCTTCACACCTTCCTCTTTGGGACTTATCAACACCACCTCTCGTGCTCCTCGTATGCCTTTCATCATATCCTTCTGTAACGCTGTGTACACTGCCGTGTAAGATGCCGTATACGAGACGGTGATACGTAAACGATGCAGTTGCGACTAACCAGGGACAATTGGGGACGGCTAGGGATACATACTTGTCGATGTCTCACTTAACGCAAGACAGCACGAGAGTTGTCCCGATTGCTACCCTCGTCCGGACACCTACATACTATGTCATACCAGTCAGCCTGGCCCATTGGCCCTGCTCATTGGACTCGAAGGTCTCCTGTCTATCACCTCGGTGGGTTATGGGTCTTACCCCAATGCACCATAAACTGACCAAACCGACTAGCCGTGCCCATCACCTTCCTGTTTCCGTCTTGGCACTTGTCAATCTTGACATCCCCGTCCTTGTCCACAGCTGCTACTGCGGGTTGCACCGCGGAGAATGCTTGATGATATGCCGCCGCCTGCACCGCGTGGCCAAAATAGCCCCGACACGATGCGCTTTACGGAAGGTGATCGCTGATTGCTGATCGGCGCTGATACCAAAAGCACTGTCGCGGTCTAGTTGGCCACGAGCTTGACTAGAACATTACCAATGCAACCCTCGGTATCTCTGGGGGATGTCCCAAGAACCCTGGGATTGGATTGTGTGCGACACTCTCGCGGGATACCCTGCCTGTTGCGGAAGATATGTATATATGGCGCGCAATCCCCCCTCCACAAGACTTGACTTTACCCACTGCTTGCTGCATTGCATATAGCGAATGTATTGAGCAACTCCTTCGACTGAAGCTATCAGTGCAGCACCAGCACCATGGGTCTTCTCTCCTTTCGCAAGGGCACAGGCCCGGCCGTCGATAACTCGACGACCGTCGCCGATGCCATCTCGACCGGTGTTGATAAAGGCGTCACAGTTGAGCCGAAACACAATGTGCCGACGGATGAGATCCGAAAGGATCTCACGGCCTTTGAGAAAGAGCACATGTGGGATCCAAATATGCCCCAGGAGAACCTCAATGCTGTCAATAAGGCGCTCCTGGCCGACGACGTCAACGCGGAAATTGCCTTGGAAAATGCGCTCATTGAAGAGGACTCGCCATATGCTGAAGTCCGTGCTGCCGTCAGAAGTGAGTGTCTTGCGACCCAAGCAGGCTTCTTCGGATACTAACTCGTCCGTAGACTACGACGAAGAAGCGCCAGCGAACACGATTCGCGCGTGGGTCATTGGGATGCTGTGGACGACGATTGGGAGCGCCATCAACATGCTCTTCTCTCTGCGCAATCCTTCCATCTATCTGACCCCGGTCGTGACTCTTCTTCTTTCGTATCCCACCGGTGTTGCCTGGGCGGCTGTAATGCCAACCCGCAAGTTCAAGACGTTCGGAATCACCTGGAGCTTGAACCCGGGCCCATTCAACATGAAGGAGCACACCATCATTGTCATCATGGCCAATGCGTCGTTTGGGGGATCAACCGCATATTCGACAGACGTACTCCTCGCTCAAGAGGTCTACTACAAACAGAAGTTTGGATGGGGCTACCAGCTCTTGCTCACGATAACCTGCCAGATGCTTGGACTGGGCCTTGCGGGTCTTACACGGACCTGGCTCGTTGAACCGGCGGCCATGATCTGGCCCTCGAATCTCGTCACCACTACACTCTTCGAGACCATTCACACGAAAACCGCACCTGACGCCGTCAAGACTAGCGGATGGACGATGGGGCGCTACAAGTGGTTTCTCATCGTAATGTCTGCAATCTTTGTCTGGGAATGGTTCCCGCTGTGGATTGCGCCTTTCCTTGCCACCTTCACATTCGTTTGTTGGGCTGCTCCGAATAATGTCATCGTCAACCAGCTCTTTGGCGGGCAGACTGGCCTAAGTCTGATCCCGATCACATTTGACTGGTCTACCCTCACCGCTTTCATTTACAGCCCCTTGGTTTACCCTTTCCACGCCATTGCCAACACCATGGTGGGTTTGGTGGTTTTTGTCATCATCACCTCAATTGGGATCCACTATACCGGTTCGCTCTACTCAGAGTATCTTCCAATGTCAACGAGTGGCAGCTTTGACAATACCGGTAAAGCCTACAATGTCTCAATGATATTGAATGCAGACTACACCCTGAATGAGGAGAAGTACAAAGCGTACTCGCCTTTATTCCTCTCAACCACCTTTGGTCTCACTTATGGCCTGTCATTCGCTACTATCGCCGCTCTGGTGGTACACACGGGGCTTTTCAACGGCAAGCAGATCTGGCGTCAATTCCGTGCTAGCCGCGTAGAAGGTGCCGACGTGCATATGCGCATGATGCTCAAGTACAAAGAGGCACCAGCATGGTGGTATGCTGCGTCGTTCGTCGTCATGTTTGCCCTTGGATTGGTGACCTGTCTGGCTTGGGATACGCATCTGACGTGGTGGGGATTTATCGTTGCACTCCTCATTTCCCTCTTCTTCTACCTCCCAATCGGAATCGTACAGGCCACGACGAACGTCCAATTGGGGCTGAATGTCATCACAGAGTTCATCGTCGGATACATGCTTCCCGGCCGTCCTCTTGCCATGATGATGTTCAAGATGTATGGCTACATCACTGTGTACCAAGGGCTCTATTTCACACAGGACCTCAAGCTGGCCCATTATATGAAGGTTCCACAGCGGACGATATTCTGGGCCATGTTTGTCGCGACGCTCTGGTCCTGCTTCGTCCAAATCGCCGTTTACAACTGGGCCCTTGGAAACTTCGACGGGGTTTGCACAGAGGACCAGCCCGACCGCTATACTTGCCCAGGAGCGAAGGTGTTTTTTACCGCCTCGATCATATGGGGGCTTATCGGCCCAGACCGGGTTTATGGCCCCAACGGAATCTACCACTGCATGGAGTACTTTTTCGTTCTCGGTGCTGGTCTCCCGGTTCTCATCTATTTCCTTGCGCGCAGGTACCCACGCAGCATCATCCGCTTCATCAACACGCCCGTCCTCTTTGGCGGAACCGGAAATATCCCTCCTGCAACAGTCATGATCTACGCCAGCTGGGCGTTTGTCGGCACCATGTTCAACAAAGTTATCAAGAAGCGTCACCCTGGTTGGTGGACGGAGTACAACTACATCACCTCCGCGGCGCTCGACTCAGGCACGATTATTTGCGTGCTGCTCATCTTCTTCGCGCTGCAGCTGCCAAAGGTCACCCCGCCACAGTGGTGGGGTGGCACTGGTGGCGGCTACACCAACAATGGAGATTGGAATGCTGCGGTGCAGAAGACTGTTGCTGATGGCGAGATCTTCGGTCCTGCTCGGGGGACGTGGTAGAATAGCGCGTATCGCATATGGAGATAGCGGAGATGGACTTTCGTACTGTATGGAGGATGGGATGATGTGATACTCTCAAATGAATGAATATTGCTATTATATTTGCGCGACAGAAGCAATGAATAACGTATTTCGATTAGGGGTTTGCCACGTGCTTGAGTATTGTAAAACGAGATCCCTCACATGTATCTCTTTGGTGGGGCCTTAGGCTCAACGCCAGGCATGCTCTCACCTGGCGCTCCCATCGATAATGCTGTAGAAGCAAGAAAATATAGCTTGGTCAAGGTTGAGATTTTCAAAATTATTTGTCCAAGATTTATTACGTGAGATGTTCGGGCAGACGGGACGAGATCCCTGCAAATTCGAGGGTGTGGGTTTAGATCGCTACGCGCAACCCCCTCAATGATTTGCGCTGCTGATTTACGGGGTTATTTTAGTTTGTGGGGAAATCCTCTGAATGCGGGGAATTTTGCTTACAGTACCACCAGGCATATCATGCTCCAGAACCTCCCTTCTCCCAACACCACCATAAACTATAATGCGGTCGGACAAGCAGGTAAAGATAAATAGGTCCTGCATCGAGTGCAGACGCCGAAAGGTACGCTGTGATGGCCAGCAGCCGTGTAGCAACTGCGTGTGGTATGTCGTAGCAGACAACTGCCAGTACCAACCACGAAGGCGACGCAACTGCAGCTCCAATAAGTACGGCACAACCCACTCCACTCTAGCGTGCTCGCCCCATCCTTATCAACGAACAGTAGGATTAATTTATTAATGCAGGGCCGGGAAACAGATCGCTGCTGGCACAACAGGCCAGAGCGCCCATGACACAATTCTGAACACTCTTTTCCCCGGCTCCAGCGCTGATGATCTGTCCAAGCTGTCCCGGGTCGAGCTCCTCCAGCTAGCCCAGGAGGAACATTCACAATCCCCCGGGAGATCTGACCATCAGAGGCTGGGCGAGGCATCAGACCAAACCTCCGACACGGACGACGAGCATGAGTGGAATGAACGGCAGGAGAATCAGGACCCGGCGGCTGACGACGTCAATGGCCTCTCATTGCAGCTCAACCTTAAGTCGTACCTAGGGATCTCATCTGTCCGCGCAGCATTGCGGACAATATTCCGGTTGAATCCCTCGATACGCGACTACGTGAGGCAGAGGATAGCGACCTGGGATGTATCTAGCTCCTGGTGTTTCACTACCATATCAAACGGGGCAGGCCTGCACCAGGAATCCCAATTGTTGAGTCCAACGATAGACGAGGAGACGTGTATCAACGCGTACTTCCTCCATGCACACGAGATGACACCAATGCTTGACGAAGCAGATTTCCGCGCAACATGGAAGCAGGGAACCAGAACCGATGGCCCTTGGATTGCCCTGTTGAATATGGTTCTTGTTATGGGATCGATGTCGACAGGCAGCGGTGATGATGAATCCCACAAGTTTTACTATGGCCGCGCGAAGCAGTATATAAACATTGAACTTTTTGGGGCAGGCTGCTTAGAGAGTCTGCAGACGTTGTGCATTTTAGGGGGCTACTACCTTCATTACGTGAACTCTCCGAACATGGCGCATGCCGTCATGGGTGCAGCTCTTCGAATTGCCATCGGTTTGGGCCTACATCGTGACACGGCGACCTTGGACACAAAGATTGGGGAAACCAAAGCAGGTTCAAGACCACAGCTTCGCCGGCAGATCTGGTGGTGTCTAGTCTGCCTGGATACTTGGAGCCATATGACGCTCGGCCGGCCGAGCCAAGGACGATGGGATCCAAAGACCATGAACGTCAGCCTCCCAGAGTCTAGCGATTCAGCGACGCTCTCTCTCGACCACAGCCAGGCATTCTGCAAGATAGCCACTAGAGTCCAAGACCGATTTGCGCATCTCGAGCCACTTTCCATCAGTGAACTGAAATCGTTCGATGTGGAAGTACAAAACTGGCATCAGAACCTTCCGGCGGAATTACGCTATCGCGAAATGTGCCCTGAACGCTTGTTGACGTCGTATTCTTTCATGAGCAATAGGTTTTTCAACCTGCGACTTCTTTTGTACCGGCCAGTGCTCCTCAGCTACGCGAATCGCAAAGTCGCATATGATACGCTGCTCCCCGAGGAACAAGCCGCCATCAACAGCTGTCAAGAAATCGCTTGCAATGCTATCGACAACATTGCTTCTGGTTTTAATGAGCCGAACAGGTTGCGCGTGTGGAATTCGGTTTGGTATCTGTACCAAGCAACCATGGTAACCTTGGTTAGCCTCATTGCAGACCCCAACCACCCAAACGTTTCGCGGTGGAAGGCCAGCACCGAGAAGTCGCTACAGCTCTTCCAAATTGTGGCGCCGTGGACAAAACCAGCTGATCGCTCGAGAGACGTGTTAGCAAGTATCTACGAAGCATCGCAGCTCCCTCGGAATGACATATCCGACATCCCTTTCGATTTTCAAATAGCGGAACTCGATCAGTTTGGGTTGAATACTTTTAGCGGCGGTTGGCAATGGGATGCATTCAATGGGTTTGAAGAGGATTATCAGCAACAGCCTACGAATTCGGCGATGTGGTAAGGCTCATTGGGACGGGTTCTATGTGGATTTGTCTACTGTAACGACTATCGATGTAAACGATTCTCTCAATCATATCACTGTACCACAAACGCTTACGGCATTACGTACGGTCTCCCTCGTCTGCGCCTAGGGTTTTGATCCCTATTGATACTTGCAATCTCCATGTTTTATGCCTCCTACCGTCCTTATTGCCATCGCCCCCTACCCTATCGGCCATCCCGTTGTCGTCGCCACTTTATACGCCCCGTCCCCGGTCACCGCCGCCTCTCTGTTGCAACTACCCTCTGTTGCTATCCGTCTATCGCCCTCTCTATACCACCCACTCCGCTGCCCTCCCCTGCAGTTGTAACTATCTATAGGATCAAGCTCCTGGAAGCACGCTACACAGTGGAGCTTGCATATTGGCTGTAAATATATTGGTTCCCCCCATAGCTTCACAATCAGGTCATCAACCTCCAACATATGTGCAACACAAGCACTATGTTGATCCACACCCAGCTCTAAACAACACTTTCACAATGAGCAAATCCAATCCCATCTGCCCTAACAACACTTTTTCTAGCCCGCTTTTCTTACCCCATCTCAACATATTCCGCATCTTGAATAGTCAACTCCCCAAAATCCGCATCGTAAATCGCCTATCCCACACCCTCCGCGCTCGCGGGATTCTAGCCCGTGATCAGCCTCTCACGCGTCCCAATCTCGACCATCGGGGCCCACTCATCGCCCTTCACGAACCCCCCGCCGCTCGCCTGGCCTAGCATCTGCCCCAGCGAGAACGGCACCTCGATGCCCACCCTGCGCTCCTCGGAGTCCGCGAAGTCCGTAACTTTCAGGCCCTCAAGCAGGAATCGCTCGTCCTCCTGCACCACGTTGGCGAGTGCCGAGGGGCCGTGGCACACTGCGGCGATGATCTTGTTCTTCGCGTGGAAGTCCTGGATGAGCGTGTGGCTCGTGGAGTCCGTAGCGAGGTCGAACATGGGCCCGTGGCCGCCTACAAAGAGGACCGCCTCGGCGGCGAGGGAGGAGAGCCTTACGGTGTTCCCCCAGAGGGATTTGTTCTTGGCTAGAAAATCCCGGGAGATCCTGTCTTTGATGACTTGCGAGAGGGAATTTGGGTCAATGAGTGCGGTGCCGCCTTTGGGGGAGGCGACGGTGATGGAGGTGTGTGGGGCGAGGACAGCGTAGGGGTGGGCGAATTCAGACTGATATGGTATGTGTTAGATTTATTGCTATTTGTAGAAAAGGAACAAGGGGAATTGAGATGCAGAGAGGAAAGAGTATTTTTGGTGCCATTGTGTGATGTTGTGGGTCGATAGAGAGTTCTCTGGTCGATCAAGTAGAGAATTGGTCGTGGTTAAGCAAACTTGCAACAGCAATTATAGCTGATAGAAATTGGAAGTGGACGAAGGAATTTGTTGATACTAGTTAAACTCTAAAGGAACTGGGCTACTTTGTATCCATTTTCTGCACGGGCGCCCACCATATGATAGATCCTCTCTCAATCCCCATCTTATAAATCGTGCCTCTTCCTACTTAGTCCTAGGTTTACTACATCTCTAGGATTCTGATATCATTATAAGACCTAGTAGACATTATTAAGGCTTTGTAATTCTTAAAACGAATTTGTAATGGAGTTTGTAGTCCATGTCCCTTCAGAAGAAGAAGCATTGTAGTTGTTTTGGTTTTCCTAGCTCGTAGGTAGGAGAGGTGCGTTGCCACTCCGATGGTGGGTCCATGTCCCTTCAGTCTCATCGAATCATTATAAGACGACTTGGTAGACATTATTAAGGTTTTGTAATTCTTGAAACGAATTTCTGGGCTTTTTCGAATGGAAAGGCCCTTTTGTAACAGCTCCTTGTAACAGTCCAGATGACGCCAAATGTCCCTAAAGTGGGCCACAGGAGAATACCACATATTATGCGAGCGGTGCCACCAATAAAACTCGAGCACGGCACCATCGATTTGCTTCGTAATCGTTCGCCATAGACATGGATTAGCTCCATTTTGTACCACTTAGCTAGAGCGGGTGCTAGGCAAAGCAGCCCAGGCTGCGTGTTCATGAAGTTGAATGCTATACGGCGGTAATTTAATACACTAGCTTATGGACTTTATCGTGACGGAGATAATTCTCGGACTTATGTAAAGCCTGCAGCAAAGAACATGTCCTGCCTTCTTTGTGACCACTTATCAAAACTCGTTTCTTTTCTCGAGACTGTCTCACGAGACCATTGGTATCCTTCGCTCTTTTAATACAATTAGTATTTTCTCATTTTAAATACAATCACCTCCCTATTCGCAACACAACAACAACAACAGCTTCTCTCTATTAATTCATCTTCAGACAAGATGTCCGTCACAATTGCAGGCAAGCAGATTGGAGCCATTGGATTTGGTCTGATGGGTACGGTTTCGATCTTTTGCCACCAAGCTACTCACGTCACAACAATCACGAGCTGACCCTCTCCCACAGGTCTCACCTGGCGTGCATCCCCTACTCCATACGATGAAGCCAACGAAGTTCTCAAGGCAGCCCTGGACGGCGGTGCTAACTTCTGGAACGCCGGCAACTTTTACGGTCCCCCATCTGCAAATTCCCTCCAACTCCTCCACCAGTACTTCTCTAAATACCCGGAGGACAGCAAGAAGATCGTCTTGAGCATGAAGGGTGGTTTTACTCCTACGGGCCCCGATGGTAGCGCCACGGGGATCCAACGAGACGTCGATAATTCCCTCAAAGTTCTCGACGGCAAGTGTTTCATAGACATCTTCGAGCCCGCTCGTGTCGACCCTAATACCCCTATCGAGGTGACTATCAAGGCGCTCGGAGAATATGTCAAGGCTGGAAAGATTGGTGGTATTGGACTTAGCGAGTGCAGTGCGGACACCATCCGACGCGCTCATGCTGTTCATCCTATTGCAGCCGTCGAGATCGAGATGTCATTGTTCTCTACAGAGGCATTGAACAATGGTGTTGCGAAGACATGTGCCGAGCTCAACATCCCTCTTGTTGCCTACTCTCCTCTCTCGCGTGGTTGGTTGACCGGCCAAATCCGAAACCTCAACGATATTCCCGAGAATGACCCCCGTCGCGAGCTCCCACGTTTCCAACCTGATGTCTTCGACTTGAACCTGAAGCTAGTGGAGGAGATTGAGAAGTTGGCCAAGAAGAAGGGTTATACTATGCCACAAGTTGCTATCGCCTGGGTTGCTGCTCAGGGCAAGAAGGCTGGAGGACCTGTCACCATTCCGATTCCAGGTTGCACTACTGTTCCACGAGTGGAGGAGAATTTGACCTCGGTCGCTTTGGATGAGCAGGACTTGTCTGAGCTTTCAGAAATCTTAGCTAGGATTGAGGTTCATGGTGATCGATATGGTGGACCACACAAGAATTACATGAACTTGTGATTCTCTGAACTATGGTTTTTGGGCATAAATCTGTCTACAAAGTCTGCGCAGTTCTCTCGACTCCTTCTGACTGTCGCATTTCTCTATAGACTTTCTAGATAGTTTTCTTTAGGTCGTCATTTGGCAGGCAACTTTGTACGGACTTCTCTCATCCCAAGTACATTCTCAAGAATCAATTTACATGGCGACTTCTAGCGATGAGCTCCATAGAATGAATTACTTCATGAAACAGGACTTCTTTCAAGTGGTGATATCTGCTGCCTATTGTCGACAATATATAGCCCATGGTAGATTGTTAAGGAAATAACCCCTCTTAGATTGAAAAGAATAGAAACTCAAGCAAATGTGGGTAAGTTAATAGTAACCGAAAAAGTAAAGTTACTGATAGTAACTTTGACGTTAGTAATACTGCCGTAATACTGCCGTAGAGTAAGCTCTTATCCAGTAGTTATTGCACTGCAGTAATCGGCAAGTTACTGGCAGTAGAACCCAAAATTACGACTGGTAACAGAGTCTCGTTTAGGTGAGATAATAGCCCCTGTGGAAAGCTTTAATTGAGGCCCCAGAGTGCCTTAAATCCTAGTATAAAATTCCCAAACCTGGTAACAGCATGAACAACGGGGTAGCGAGGACAGTGCCCGCGCAGAATGTGGAGGAGACAGGCGAAACTGTGTTGAGGTAAAGACTACTCGTGGAGGGGTTTGAAGAGAACAGGCAAGAGATGGTGTCAGCGGAAGGGCACGGAGATATTATGACTGGCTTCCAAGTTTATTCACCGCCTAATTTATATGCATTCTAGTGCTTTATGAAGTCTGAATAGCAGTTTTGAAGTCCTTTAGAAACCTCCACTTCACCTTCTCCTTCAATCCAGCCTTCTTCCATCCTGTTAGAGGTTGTGGGAAGAGCCACGTATTTTCCTCATCGCTTTCGGGTAGGAGAGAGGCGTCATGTGCAACGACGACCAAGATATTTTCGCTCGCATCAAATTCCTTTAGTCCTTCTATGCTCCATACGGTCAGAGGAATGTCATATGCTAGAGGCTCTGCTGGATGATAAAAAGGAGTTAAGGGATCTGGCTTTATGGAAGCAAAAACGGTTCCAGGGCAAGATTCCGGATAGAGGTCAGGGAAAGGTGACGGGCTTATAGTAGCCGGAAGCGGGACATATGGCGAGGGTCGGAATTCGCCAGGATGATGTGCAACGTCCTATAACTCCATTAGAAATGGATTCTTGAAGACAATTTTGAGAATTTTGCGGATGACTCACACCGCCAAGAAAGACGAATTCGTCTTTTCCGACCCTGGCCAGAGCAGAGACGTGGCCCAAAGCATGCCCCGGAGTGTCCAGCACATAGAAACTACCGTCCCCCCAGTAGTCCAATGCCGAAAACCTTCCAATCTTGAGACTTTTACCATTCTTGAAGTCGTGTTCGATAAGGTTTCTACCTTCCCAATCAACTGTCTTTACTGGCGCATCGTCGCGGGAGGGCCAACCTGGGCCGAAAGCTTCCTTAAACCCGGGACCCACAACCAAGTCGGTTGTGGTAGGAAATAGAGTTGGATCACCAACGTGGTCCCAATGGTGATGTGACCACAAAATCTGATTAATGTCGTCAAGCCGTATACCGCCTTGTACTAAGGCCTCGGGGACGTCCGTAGTTTGGACAGCTGTGATGCCAAACTCTGGGTTCGTAATCTCCTGGAGGACAGACGGCGGAAAAGCGCTTTGCCAATCTTTACGTACGCCGAGGTCGAAATGAATGCGTTTGCCGGACGGGTGGCTGACAAGAAACGAGTATGCGGGGGCCATAAGGCCTTCGGCTCCCTTGTAAGTCGGAATGACAAGAAGCCCCCGTGGGGCACCGACGCGAATGCCACTAGAGGTTTCTCAGTTAGACACTTATTGAAACAACGATGGATAAGGCTCAGAGTTTGAAACATGAGAGGATTTTCCCAGAGCGTGGCCAGTCTCCTGGAAAGTTTAGCTCAAGTTGGTAGCGTACCTATCAACCAGGAAGACCGAAACGGTTCTGTCCGATGGAGGAATATGGAGATTTGGAGGCGACTCTGCCTGAATGCTATAGCCTTGATTTGACGACATAGCCAGGTTCTGAGTTTTTGGTCCTAAGCACTTCTAATAATGTCTATAAGAAAGTGTAGATAAATGCTTTCAATACTGCTTTCAATCAAAATGGCGAGTGTGCATTCGGAGATTGGATCATCGCCTTTAACGATTATATTTCTATCTTTATATGCTTTAAAAATCTAGATTGACATAAAATCTCCCTCTTAAAGACATCTTCTCCACACTATTAATGAGAAGACTATTTAGGAATCCCATAACAGTGCACATGGGCTAACTTACGCTTTAGCCAATTAAAATAATGTTTTAAAAGGAAATGCTCTCTATCCATTTGCTAGTGGTGTCGATCCTATCTCGGGTATGTCGGATGGTCAGCGGGGACCTTCAAGTCGGATTATGTCGTGTCATAGACGGATACTTTATGCGCTTCCTCCCGTTTCAAGAGATACGGGCGTAAATTGGTAGGAACAGGGAAAGAAGCAACGGAATGGCCCAAAACCTATCTACATAGATTAAAATCTAAAGATTATCAAGAGCTGAATCAACTGTTAATAAATTTTTTGTAATCATATAGTCATGTGTAAGTTGCTTTCCAATATAGACCAATCCTTGGCTTGGTACTTTCGAGTAATAAAAGAAAGGTCAACCCAAAACCATGGCTTAAAACCGCAACTGTTCTCTCTCCAGACGTCTGTAGTTTCTTCTACTACATTATATCCCGTATGTATAGACATTTTTAGACGTGGTTGGTGTGGGTATGCCGTACATGGAGGTTGGGATGTATGCAAATAGAGCCAATTAATTAACTAAACTATATCATAGGAGCACGCACTCCATAGATCACTCTTGAAGTCCAATCTCTTCCAACGGCCATTCCAACCACCGATGCCATGTTGGGTCTAACTGGTTAACAATGCGGGATAGCAGTCTCTTCCCAAACCCATTCATAAACCAGCTCGACTCTAGTGGTTTTAACAATATGCAGTAATGAGCCAACAAAACCAAAGCAACAGGATCCCTTTGTTTTAGAAGGTCCAAATATTCGGCTGAAACCTGCGCCGGCCAAATGTAAACTGCAATCCATATAGTGAAGTTTGAACGTGACTGAGCTGCGCTTGCTTTTGCAAAGGCTCTTGAAAGTTCATGAAGTGCGCACGGCAAAGGGAAGAGAGTGCCTTGCGGACCGTTTTTTGGATGCGGAGGTCTTTTAAAAGTCGGCATTTCAGTAAGGTGTGCGAGGCGTCGATTATATTCTGGGTCTTCTGACGCATCGGCAAGGTGTCTTAGGTCCATTTCGTCATTGAGCTTTTTGAGAGGACCCATTGTGATGAATTGCAAAACGTTTTCGAAGATGGTGCAACTGCCACGAGCGAGTTGAAGCCATTCTGGTAAACCTGACTCGTGTGGTCCTCTTACAAGCAGTAGGGTTTCGTCGTGCTCTTCTGATGCAAAGCAGTGGATAATGAGAAGCTGTGCAAAAGCAAGTAAGGCATTGCAGTTGTGCTCATTTGGGTGAGCTATCTCAGAGCGAAATTCTGGGAGCGCTTTGTTCTGATGCCAAGCTGCTATCATTTGGTACCTCTTTTTCTCTGACGGAACTAGTGACGCACGATGAAGTGCGGAGATTGCTAGCAGCCCATGCTTTAAGAAATTGTGCTTGTGTGCTAAGGGAGAAGCTGCAGTCTGCCACATTTGTCTGCTCTCCGAGTCGTGACCCATGTCAAAGTATGTGTAACTTATAAAATGCTCAATAAGGCTAAGTTCATCCGCACTCCAGTTAGAGTCGTCGGGCGACTGGGGGCCAGTCTCGAGACTAGGACATTTGCTGTGGACCTCTGGCTCCATTTGAGGCTGAGAAGTTAGCGTAGAGCTTTCGGACACTACGAAGTATCTCAACTGGTTGCCGCGAAAGAATGTCTGCAACTTAACTGGACGCCATTGAGGTATGTGCGGTTTCGCTACTATGTCACGGTGCACTGTAGCATGATGAGCCTTCATGCGCTTAACGCTCGCACAGAGATGGTCACATCCAGTAACCCCACAGCTCAGGCCATCTTCAGTTGGTAAGAAAGGTATAGGTGCCTCATGAGGTTCAGGTAGAACCACGTCTTTAGGATTGGCAAGGTCCAGACTTTGCGCATATTTCATGAATTCTTGCCTATCTGAGCGATAAATATGGTGGAGCCCTTTGAGATGGCCTGAAATGGCCGAAGGCTGTATTGCATAATGACATTCTTTGCATATCAACACTTTATTAGCTGCAATGTAATATAGTAGTTTCTCCGGCTGAGGTGTAGACGAAGGCATAATGTCGCGCCGTCATCGGCTCGAGTTGCCACCGTCGCTGTCGTTGGTTCAGGTTGCAACTGTCGCCGCCACTGGTTCCGGTTGTATCGATCGATCACGACGGTGTTTCTAAATTGCGAACTAAAGGAAAAGAGGGAGGTTTGGTGTTAAGCCATCAGAACAGCAGGTGCCGTTCCATATGAATAATCAAAATAAAGTTACCGAGAGGCTAAAAATTGGAACAGCAGGTGCCGTTCCAGATGAATAATCGAAATAAAGTTAGGTGGGGCACGCTAGTGCTAGTGCCGATGGAATTGCTGGTGCCGTTCTCTGTCCTGGTTGGCTGGATCGCTAGTCTAAAAAGTAGGGCCAATTTGTGGAAAGTATCCCATTCTCGGCCATTTCCTTCCCCGCTCGGACTCACAACAAATATAGGTCCGTTTGCGGAACCCGCCTCACATTACTAAGACATGATCAAATGAAGAGAATATTTACGAATAAGTTTGAAATCTAATATTACCAAAGCGGCGTCCGACGGGTCCGATTTTGATTGCAAAGCAGTGTTCCACCGTAAACCCAGAACGACAATGGCTATGATATATCTAGATCACAAAACGAGGCCATTTCCCATTTCCCATTTCCCATCTCCTATTATCCTGCTTAATATTTTGACTGTTTCTTTAAATCCTTATTTAGACGATAACAGCGAATCAGTCACATATTTGCCATATACCCAAAAGCCAGTTTTACGAAATCAACATGCACAACATTGTCATCCTCGGTGGTAACCTTTCTGGTGTACCTACAGCACACTACCTTCTCCGACACGTTCTCCCTCATCTCAATCGAGCCAACAGTGACAAACCACAATATACAGTTACGCTCATATCGCCTTCCGATCACACCTTCTTCAAAATTGGAGCCCCACGCGCTTTTCTCTCAGCCGATAAATCGCTTTACGACAAGCCTTTTGCCTCCATTCCCAGTGGTTTCAAGAATTATGATTCGTCGATATTCAGCTTTGTCCAGGGAGAAGCAGTAAAGGTTGACGAGGCGACAAAAACGGTGTCCGTCTCACTCACCAAGGATACCAAAACCATTTCCGTTCAATACAACACGTTGGTTATCGCCACAGGAACAACAAGCTCAAGCCCTTTATGGACGCTCCATGGCGACCACCAACTTTCGAAGGATGCCTCAGCAGATATACTCAAACTTCTTCCAAAAGCAAAGACAATCCTCATTGCCGGAGGCGGGGCCGTAGGAGTCGAAACAACAGGAGAGATTGCCTACAACTACGGTGGCAAGGATGTGACCATTCTCTCCGGTGGGACACGACTTCTGCCTAGATTGAAGCACACGGGCATTGCCAAATCAGCAGAGAAACAACTCGAGTCGCTCAATGTCAAAATTGTTCACAACATCAAAGTCGCATCTTCGACAAGGCTCCCTGATGGCAAAGCCTCCGTGAAACTAAGTGATGGTAGCACTAAAACCGTCGACGTTTTCATCGACGCTACTGGCGGCAAACCGAACACCGGCTTTCTACCGGCTAGTTGGCTGGATGGTAGCAAGCGTGTCGTTACAGATACGAGCACACTTCGCGCGACCAAAGCCCCGGCCGGTGTATACAGCCTCGGAGACGTAGCATCATTTTCCAAAAACAGCATAATGGATGCAGAATGGAGTGTCCCGGCATTGTGTTATTCTATCTGGTCCGATTTAGGTGGCAATTCCACCAAAGGGAATGCACTCAAGGAGAAGAAATACAAGCAAATGGAAGCGGATATGCAAATCGTCCCTATTGGCCCCAATGGCGGCGTCGGCGTCCTCTTTGGCTGGCAAATTCCTAGCTTCTTGGTAAAGGCGCTGAAATCCAAGACGTACTTTATGGAAAAGGCGCCAGGGAAGGCTACTGGTGAAGACGTTTTGAAGGCTTGATAAGACGGGGTTAAGACTTGACACTACTTTAATTGGAATAATAGGAGGTTTTGCTCTTCGGATTTACGTGGGATGGGGCGAAATGTATTGTTTGTTCACTTATTACTCATTTTAGCTGCTTGTTTTATATCAGGGTGCTTAATAGATTAATTTTTCTTTCCTAAATTACACAATCACTGCGCTAAATCTTTGAGGGCTATTATATGACTTCTGACTTCTATAGCTATCGAACGTCATACGATTCATGTATATTAGGAGCTATGCCAAGGAAATTATATTACGCCATTGTGCTTGACGCACGCTTATACCAATATTACATACAGACCAAGCAACCATCCAGCACTCCCATGGGCTGCATACTATGGGCTCACTAATACTGTTCTTAAATTTATCGAATTAGGAGTAAATGTTCAGGCAGTTTTAGACAATGATAAACGGGCAACGTCGCTCTACCTAGCCTCACAAAATGGGCATCTCTTAATTGTGGAGGCGTTGATACAAAGTGGAGCTGAAGTCGACGCGCAGACATCTCAAGGTATCATAGCTCGTCGCAGAGCTGTCAGAGCTGAACATGAGCACATTGCACGGGCTTTTCTTGAAAATAGGGCAGCTTGGATTGGTGTACTCTTTTCTGCTTTGGTTATTTATCAGGGTGGGTGAGAGGGAAGTCAGATAGGGGTTGGTCAGGTGATAGTGGGCAAGTGTCTAGCTACATGAGATGAGTTCAGTTTCTTGAGCGCAAGACCGGGACATTTCCATCACAGAAGTCAATTAACATAATTGTTTTAAGAATGAAATAACAGTTATCTGTTTTCTACCGTTCGATCGAAAGGAGTTAATTCAAGGCAATTTCTGTAGGGAGATGCCACTGTGTACAATTCCAGCCCCTTACGCACCCTCAAACCAAGGCTCATTCGCCTGTACAAACTCCTCCCAAGTAGTCAACTTGTCTTTCACTTGTGCATGAGTCCACTCCAAGTCCTTCTTTCCCGTCGGCCCATAATAGGAGTAATCGTCCATTAGCCCAGTGCTCTTCTTCAACTCAGCACGCATCTCTGGGGTAATGGCACCCGCGCTAGCATCATCATCAATCGAGGAATACGAGACTTGCTTCCCAGTAACTTTCGTCCAACCCTCGACAAGCTGAAGAGGGGTATGGAAAGCGGTTGCACAGGTGAACCTCTTGCCGGTGTATTTGGCGGGGTCGAACAAGATTGGAGCGATGTATTTGCCCGTGTCGGTGATGTCGATCATTGGCACCTGAGCAGTTGGAGACGTAGGCTGAGAGAGGACATACGTTCCATCTCCCTTCTAAAACAACCTATCAGCATTTCACCATCATTTCATACAAGAGGCCTTACCGGTTGAGGCCGCATATAAGCAATATAGTTCTGCATGTAGGCGCCAGGCATGTAGAAAACACTCAAAATAGGCAGAGTACGAATGTACTCCTCCACTTCCGCTTTGCCATCAAAGTGCTTGACGGCTGTCAATTTGCCCTCACTTATCTTTGTAATGTTAGGGAGCGAGGACCAGATTAAGAGGGAGACGCCTGCTGCGACTGAGGCGTCGGCGATGGCTTTCCCTTGGGCAATCTCAATGTCTTGGGATGCCTGCTCCCAGACTTGCGGTTTTAATGTTAGATTGTGAGAAGTTGAAAGGATGGGGAGAGAGGAGCTTACAGTTGGTGACCCCAAAAACAGCATAAGAACCTGAAACTGCTGCAACTAAAGAAGCAGGGTCATTTAAGTCAGCCTGAACGATTTCGACACCTCGTTCTTTGAGAGCGACAGCGTTGGCCTTCGATACATCGCGAGTGATTCCACGAAGGTGATAAAGCCTAAGGAGTTCAGGATGCTTGAGAACGTAATCGATGAGAGAGCCACCTTGCTGGCCTGTGGAACCGAAGACAGTAAGTAGTTTGGTCATGATGGGTCAATTACTAATTTTCGTAGTTTAAACAGGAAGGAATTGAGGCAGGGTGTATTGCGAGATTGGATCATCGCCTTTATAACCTTCTGCTTCTTTACATGTTTACAAATCTAGATTAGCTTAAAATCTCTCACCTAAAGACATCTTCCCTATACCATCGATGAGAGGACAGTTTTCAGAAATCCCACAACGGCAAACATGAGGTTGACTTACGCTCTAGCGAATCAGAATAATCCTTTGAAAGGAAATGCTCTATATCCATCAACCCCACTTACAAACGATTCATTGCTTAGAAACCTGCATTAAAAATCTCTCTCCCTGCTTCAAAACACCGATTCGGCGGACGAAGAAGGGGCAAGTCCGAAAGCAGTTAGCCGATGCTTGAGTTTACGCTTGGGCCAATCAGAACACAGGCTGACGACAGTATTGGTAACAGGGGATCCAACGACATCTCACTCCGATGGCGGGGATCAGAAACTCTAGTCGAGCGTAAACTTCTTCCCAGATCAAGGTGTGATATCCCTCCGCACTACAGCAAAGCAGAAATAGGGTTCCTTGGTTTTACGCAGAGACGAATAATGCCGAACGATGCAGATGGCCCAAAATCCAAGAACACGCGCAAGAGGGGCCAGAATGTCAAAAATGGTTGTGTTACTTGCAAGTGAGTATCTATACATCTATCCCAAGTTATTAGCCAAATAGCTTCGAACAATTCCCCTGTTTTAGAAAACAACACTCTCCACTTCAATTCCCAAACAATATCAAGGAAAACGCAGACTACCAGAGTTTTGTACCCTGTGATGATATGGCTTGCTCCATTTTATGTCGAGTTCGCCACTAACTCGAGGTAGAATTAGAAGAAAGAAATGTGACCAGACAAGACCAGCCTGCATCCAATGCACGTCAACAGGGCGCACTTGTGATTTTCTCTCCTCACCTACGCCCAACTACATCGACAAGGATGCAGTCAACACATCCGGAGTACTTAGCGCTGGCCCTCTTGGGAATAAGAAGACCCAATACTGCTTCATAAAAAATTTTCCAACACCAAAGATGGCACCACCCCCGCCTTACTTGAATCTCAATGGTCCAGACGACATCATCAATTTTGAGTATTTCCAAATGGTGTCCACTCGAGAGTTCTCCGCATACTTCAATACAACTTTATGGGAGCAAATCATTCTCAAAGCTGCTCACACGGAACCATTCGTCCTTCATGCAGCCTTGGCAATTGGATCTCTGAGTCGACACAATCTCCAAGCTCCTGCATATATGGCATCAGCTCTCGAATACAGCATGAAGAAGTACAGCTTAGCGTCTAAGATGCTAGGCGACAGAATGAGAAATGGTACAGCGGACTGGAAACTCGCCGTTCTTGGAAGTCTTATGTTTCTTGCTATTGAGGTACTTCAAGGACATGAATTGGGCGCCCTCATGCACATCCGAAGTGGAGAAGCTATAATCAAGGGTCTTCCGTCTTCAAGTCCTGATCTTCTGTCAACTTTGGCTCGTTCTGAGCCCAGATATTCTAGGGGCATTAATCCCACTAGGGAGGATTCCAAGGATTTGGTCACTGCCTATACACGATTGAGTGTCGAGTACCCATTCCTTGGCTTTTGCGGCTCCACTTACACTCTAAGGCCTAGTCTCCCTCTAAAGTTGATCACGATCGAGGATGCCAGAACCACTCTCAACTCTATAGTTGCTGCTGTCCACATTTTCTTTCGAAGATACTGGCAAGAGGGGTTGAAAACGCTCCCACTGAGTCCACTGCCCGACGTCATCGCTACAGAGCTTTCTGACATTCAAATTAGCTTGCAATCATGGCGAGAAGCGATGGATAAGTTTATATCTGCACAAAAGGAACTAAATGAAGAGGTTGCACTCAGTAGTGATGCTCTTTCCGTCCAGCACCTCGTCACCTGGATCAAGACCTCGACCTATTTCTTCAAAAATCAGCTGCTGTATGATAACTTCTTACCACAGTTCGAAGAGATCGTAGATGTCACAACCAAAGTGGTCCATGCAGATCACTCTGCGTACCTGAAGTCAAGAGGACCATGTTGCACCCTCGATATCGCCATGGCGCAACCCCTTTTTTTCGTCGCTTGCAGATGTCGAGATACAAATCTGAGAAGACGAGCCATCGCTATAATGAAGCTTGTTGGCAAAGAAGGAATATACCCTGGTAAAACTGTTGCGAAGGTAGCAGAATGGGTTGTTGCGAACGAGGAAAAAGAGGATTCTAGGAATAAGTCTGTGGGCGAGGAGAGAAGGTTCCATGATGTGTCGTTTGAATTTGATATGAAGACCAGAATGGGACGAGTTTGGGGAAGGAGAAGAAGTGTCGATGGCGTCTGGGAGCAGGTTTCTGGATTGCTGGATCTTTCTAGATGAGACGTGGCTACTCTGTCTTGTTAAAAAAACGAGGGGGATTCTGTGCATTTACTGCTTCGTGCTTACCTCCGCCCTTCACGTGCACATTTACCAATTTGTTCACATGGACTACTGCCTTCTTGTTTCCCGCTTACCCAACCCAGTCCTGCCACTTGTATATAGCGACCCATCCTCGGCACTTCACCACCTAAAAATAACATGTACCTCTGATTTCTTTCTCACGTAAACATAGATTTCCTTTTATCCCTCGCCTATTCCTTCTTCATTCTCTCTCCTGCTATCACTATAACTCCTGAACCTCCCACTCCCCACCCTAGATACGACGCTCTAAAAGGTACCCCACTGGAATCTAAAGAAGAAGCAATTTATTGCTTTATTTTAACTGCCGTGTTCTAATGGGTTGATTTGTAATTCCTAAAAAATGAAAAGTCCACTTTTTAATATCCCTTTAACCTTCTAACACCTACACTGAGGTTCATCGGTGGTTACGGAACCATCGCCGACGCCGAAGCAATGATTGCTAAGACGTCAACGGGCGGGTCGGTTTACCACTCCTTTACAATCTAGTTTGCCTGCCCGCCATTGCGGGAACTATGCTTGGCATGATTGTTAATGGTTTCAGACGATTAAAGGAACGAGCTTTCATAAGATCGGTTCAATAAGCGATCACACTCGAGTAATATTTAAAATTTGCGGTTCATTACAATTTCTTTAGTAGTACATTACTGTCACAGTGAGAAACAAGATGACGGTCGTCAAGGTTGCAATGGTTGGAGCGTCTGGTGAAACTGGCCTCTCGATTGTGAATGCGCTCCTTGAATCGTCGACTACTAAGTTCGTATGTGCAATTTCTTAGTTTCTCATCATTTAAGCTAGGGCCACTAATTAACCATCAACCTTAGGATATTACGGCTCTCACACGACCGGCGTCTTTAAACAAGTCCGCGAACACTTTTTTGAAAAATCGAGGCATCAATATCGTTCCCGTAGATCTAGCCGGCCCTCAAGAGGAGCTCGTTAAGCTTCTTTCTGGTGTTGACATAGTGATTTCTACAATCTTCGCTGCCAACCTTGCGGATGAGATACCACTCGCCGATGCCGCAAAGCTGGCTGGCGTCAAGCGATTCGTCCCGTGTGCCTTCGCTACTGTTGCACCGCCCAAGGGAATAATGGATCTGCGTGAGAAGGTGGGAGATTTAACTTGTCCGCCTGGAAAGCCATAACAAGATGCCCTCTATCTACCATCAAATGCTAATGGTCGTCACAGAAAGAAGAAACCTTGAACCATATACAGAAGATATGTCTCCCGTACACGTATATCGATGTGGGCTGGTGGTATCAGATCACAGTGCCTCAGATTCCCTCCGGTCGCCTCGATTATGCCGTCTTACCCACGGTGTTGAACCAGAAAATTGGTCTGGACGGCAATGTCCCCAACGCTCTTACCGACTTGAGAGATATTGGGCGATATGTTGCTAGGATTATCACAGACGTGCGGACGCTGAACAAAAAGGTGTTCGCATACAACGAAGTTTTCACACAGAACCAGGTGTATAACCTAGTGGAGAAGCTGAGCGGTGAAAATTTGGAGCGCAAATACGTATGCTACTAAGATTTCCTCGTGCGTCACTGTCGGCTCTCGTGTGGCCCATTTAATCACTGTAATGCTCTGTTGGAAGTCTGAAACTGATTTTTGTATACAGGTTTCGGAGAAAGAAGTCAATACTCATATTGAGAAGGCACATGCCGCGTTGAGCGGGAACCCAGCGGACATGAGTGCGATCTACGCCCTTTACGGGTACCAATATCTTCTTTCCTGCGGCATTCGTGGAGACAACGCTCCAAAAAATGCGGAGTATCTGGGCTACCTGAACGTCAAGGATCTGTACCCGAATATTGAGTTTATCAAGTTGGAAGATTACATCAAGGATGCCCTTGAAGGGAAAGCAAAACCCGTGTACGAAGGAAGGCTCCTGGTGGATACGAAGTAGTGGGTGCTGCGGCAAGTTTGTGTTCGCTTTCGACATTGCTTTTCCCCTTTAACTCATAACGAGCCTATTTGTAAAGTTCGGGCTTTGATTGGATAAAGGAGGCAAAACGTTTAGTGCAGAAAATATTCCTACCAGTTTGCGACTGTCCCGTACATTACAATAAGCTGTTTGATACATTTCTAATTAAAGTCGCTATGAACGTAGCTGAGTAAAGGAGTTGCGAGTCTGCTCTGGAGTGGCTTCTGGACAGTGGGAGCCAGAGTCGTTTGAAAAGACAATTACAGGCATGGCTGATTCTAGTTCATCAATCAAGATCTATCAATAAGTTGGCAGGAAATCCCAATCATGCTGGAACGCTCTTTCAGAAGCGGATCATGAAGCAACCCCGTGCTTGGCTCTTGCGTCGAACGTGATATGGTATAGGGAAGTGAAGCGCGTGAGCAGTAGTGGACTAAGCTGAGGGTCACCACCCGATTGTCCAAAACATCCCTTACCCGATAGTATCGATGCGCGGCCCCTCATCCATGGATCCACTCTGGGGCCGCTCCCATAATAGCCTGTAGGGGTAAAATTAGTATAGTACACGACACATTCAATCAGTACAACCGCTGTCACAACTACGATTATGAGCTCGATAACATCAAACTTGAGACATGAGAAAGGTAGGAGCAGGAGAGGTCGGATGCTCCGTAGCAAGTATTGATTCCAAGGCACAAAGACAACTGTCCGTCCTTGGTGAAATAATAGGTATGTACTCCAGGCCATGGAGCCATCGCCATCAACTGTTTAAAGCTAAGCTGGAACTCACTTCCTAAAGATTTCAGGGCTATTGACCGACGAGAGGTTCATTTGCTATTGGCTTGGATCAGGGCGAATGGTTTGTAAAGACTTGCAAAAGACAAGCCTTTACAATCGATCGGCGCCAGACCATATCTAGCCGCTGAAAGAACCAGGACAAGGATTCATTCGTCACGTAGCCTCGATAGGTTGACAACCACTAGGTAGCAAAAGTTCTTGAAACTTTGGTCAGCATCGGTTCGCAATTTAATCCTATTTATCCCACCTTCAACAGGCCCCCAGCCCGGCAACCCTCATAGCCTCCCATTCCCGCCACCCTCCTTTGCCTTTTCTCTCTCTCTGTTGCCACTCGTCTGTTTTGAAATGCTTGGGTCTTGAGGGATCAATCTGTCGAAAGCGCCAACCAGAAGCCACGTCGTAGCAGCAACTGAGAAAATGAAAACGCACACGGCGATCAGGAAACTCTGCACGGGACTTGCTTCGAACGATGCGCCTACGAATCCAGTGAAAGCGTCGAATTTAGTTTGGGTGTTCTTGACAACGGACGACTGCGCCATTGTGATAACGGAGATCCTGCTCAGCGTGGGAGATGGGTGTGTATAATTTATGATAGTGGATTAGATGTAAGAGAAGAGGTGGGCAAGAAGAAGGAAATTAACTACATTACCCAGAGCACGCTGGTTGATGTCCGGAGGGGTTATTTAGACCCCAGGGTCCCTGCCAGAGGGCGAGGTCATACATGCTGTCATAGGGTCATACCATCATACGGACTAATCAGGACTAGTCGAGTAGCGTCAAAGCTTCTGGCGGGGTTAACGGAGCTATGAAATACGCTATAATGCGCTACTCCGGTTTAGGAAAATGGTCTCCAATTGGCCATTTGGCTGCGGTGGGGCAGTTAACCCAGTTAACCCCCAAATATCAATAAAGAGCAACGAACGAGGTGGAGCATCATGGCGGTGAAATTGAGATCTGGGTAAGCTGGGCTATGTTGAATAGCATAATGTCAGCACAGAACGTGCAGGCTACTATTTTAACCTGCTACCTCCCTACGTCCGAATCGGGACGCTGGTCTCCCATTGGCGGGGACAATGTTTCGGCCCGCTTTTGACGCGCCTCACGGTTTTGTCATTGCTTCAACATATGAGTTTGAGAGAAAGATCAGTTAATCGTCCGGATTTTACGGTGTAACTATCTCGGATTTTGCTAAAGGCCGGTCAAGAAGAGACATGGCGGGGTTTGTCGACCCCAATCGCTCAAAGGCGCTATTAGGTCTCAAGGAGTATATATAACTGCTTCGATCACTCCTCCCCCGAAGATCAGAAGGCAAGAACTCTCATCATCATACCTTACTAACCTCAACTCAGAATCCATCTGCTGTAGATCTCATCACAATCTTCCTTCTTCACTTTCACTCCCGCAAAGCGCCATCCCACCAACTAAACACCCAATAATGGCTGACGCCACGGCAACCCAACCCCACAACCTCCCCCTCCACATTTCGCCTGAGAAATGTGCGGGCAGGACCTACATCGTGACAGGCGCCAACGTTGGCCTCGGTCTCGAAGCCGCTAAGCACCTCGTCGCTGTCGGCGCCGCCAAGGTCATCATGGCAGTCCGCAATGTCAGCGCAGGTGAGGCAGCCAAAGCCGACATCGAAGCCGCCACCGGGACATCTGGGGTGGCTGAAGTGTGGGCGCTCGACCTGGCGAGCTACGACTTCGTCAAGGCGTTTGCGAAGCGGGCAGTGTCGGAGCTAGAGCGCATCGATGCGCTGATTGAGAATGCGGGTGTTGCTGCTTTCGACAGGACCAAGGCCGAGGGACATTTGCTTAATATCACTGTTAATGTGCTTAGTACGCTGCTACTCGCAGTGTTGCTGCTGCCGAAGATGAGTGAAGATGCGAAGAAGTTTGGGATTGTGCCGCATATTGTTGTGGTGTCGAGCAGGGTCGGCTTCGACGCGGAGGCGGACTGGAATCTTATCAAGGGCGACCCGCTTGTGGAGGTAGAGAAGGAAGATCGCACGGGATTGAAAATGTACGCAACCATGGGTCCCATCCATTGACTCTCTCTTCCTTAGCTGTAACTAACATCAACGTTGCTAGGTATCCCATATCCAAACTTCTCGAAACATTGGCGACTCGCCATCTTGCGATCCTGGCCCCGGTATCCCGCACAGGGGTTGTTATGAATCTCGTCTGTCCCGGAAGCTGCAAGACTGATCTCGGCCGGCACGCACCACCCGCCTTCAGCGTTATCCTCAAGGAATCGAAAGACAAGTATGGACGGACGGCCGAGGATGGTAGCCGGACGCTGCTGTATGGGGCTGTCGCGGGAAAGGAGAGCCACGGGTGCTTTCTCGATTCCTGTCGCATCGCTGAGTAAGTCTCACAGGCGTCCCTTGGTCCATGCAGTTTTCAAGTCCTATGCTAATATTGTTGTGTCGATAGGGATGTGGTACCAAGCTGGGTAACTGATGAAGAGGGTAAAAAATCGCAGAAGCTCCTCTGGGAATCTATTGCTAGCGAGCTGGAGTCCGTTCAACCGGGCTGCGTGAAGGCTATTCTGTAGGGATATCGCAAGGTTTCCTGTTTGACAGATGACCGAGGTAGCCTAGTCACGTAGGCTATTCCATTTCATAGAAGTTTTAGACCTAGAAGAAAGTCGATTTATACCAGTGCGCTTGGGCCGATTTGCCGTGAATATCACTGACCCATGGAAATGTGGCAAGAACACTGCTTACACCCTCCCAAGAGTCAATTCCCAAGGAGCGCATTGTCTCTGCCATCTTCGGAATCAACCACTCATCATCCGCTTCTCCAAATGCTGAGGCCCGTCCAACGAACAGTATCCAAAGAATCACGTCTCTGTCCACTCGCTCACTCCCTACATGGTCTTGCGCAACCGACCGAGCCAAGTCGGCGATGAGTGGTATATTAGTGGCCTTCATATCGAGACCTCGTAGGAATGCCATGAGATATACAGCTAGGCCAATGTGCACCGCATTTTCCAAGAGGCTGAATGGGCGGGACCCAGATAGGGGGCTGACCTGGAGAAGGCGATAGCCAAGTAGGATGACGGTGTCGAGGAAGATGTAGGGCTTTATCCTTGGCCGGTGTCCTGCACCGGCATCGTTCATTAGTCTGGCAAGGCTATTCATGTCTATGAAAATAGTTTGTAGGCTGGTGCTTAGGTGTTTCGAGAGCCTAGGATCAATCACATTAGTAACTACTTGGTTGTAATTTATTTCTGAGCCGATGAATCGTCCAAATAAGGCGGTGCTATTGGGCACGATATCCTCAGCGATGAATCTCGTCGCCGTGCCCTGATGCAGCGCGTATTCTAGATCGACTTTGAACATTTTCTGAGTCAAGCCAGGCCGGTATCTCGAAAGCGCCGTGACTCCGCCCCGTAGCTGTACCATCCGCTCCAGGCCGCCGACGTGAACGAGCCCTTCTCGGTGGTTACCACGGAGGCGCTCATGTTGCGCCAGGATCACTACGACAGCTATGGTGCCATCTGAGACCGCATCGTTCCTTGACAGCCTCTCATTAACGAGGCGGAATGTTTGCGATAGGTGACGCATGGCCTCGTTGGGGTTGCCTTTCTCGACGATGAGGCCATTGCGAGCTGTGACGGAGGTGGCAATAGCGCAGTGAAAGACTTCGGTCTCAGTTAGCATGGGAATGATATTTTCTGGAACAAATCAGGCACTACGCACAAGCTTCATCATGGAACATGAACTGGATCCACATCGACGTAGGCAATTCCGACGTGTCAATACAAGTCTGTAAATCGGCAGCGTGATACGGCCGGCTTATGAAAGAGAAAGCTACACCACGAAACGATTAACAATCAAAACACATATACCAGTTCAGTGTGAGTAACAACACATACCACTCTGTACAACCCTCCTCGCCTTAACGCTCCCCTGCTCCGGAAACGAAAACACGGAAAGCCCGTCCCCAATCATCCGCTCAATCGCACAACCGCTCTCTTCTTCCACCTCCAAGTTCCGCGCATCCGCCCCAACGCGCGATACGCATACGATAGCCGCTATAGGTCGAGCTCCAGCTTCTCGCGCAGTCGCCTTTGTCCGCGATGGCCGCACGAGCGTTCTCCCTACATTCTTGCCTGTAGCCACGTGACTACGGATTCGCCGCCGCGCCGCACGGTCAATGGCGGCGTTGTTGTCGACAAACTCGAAGGGCATGATGGGTATTGCGTGCTAATAGCGAAGGGCAATAATCAAGATGGGCATGAGGAGGTTCTCCTGTTAACATTTTGTGGTGGGGAAAGTTAGTTTGGGCGAGATTGGTGAGACGTGGATCAAGGCTGGAGTTATCGGCGTTAACGATGAGTCGGCGACAGCGTGGTCAACGCTTGTTATGCAAATGCGCCTGGGCCTTGGTATAGTTTGCCAACTGCGGCGAGGAAGTGTTTACATATATATATTTTTATAGCTATTGCCATTGAAAAAAAAAAGCGTGGGAAACTTGTTCCATAATCGTAAGTTGAAGTACGTGTGATAACTAAACCTAGTGTTGACTATTAAATAGGCATATGAACTATTGGGATTAAATGGTATTGGGATGCAAATAGCAGAAGTAGCTCAGGCATGGCATGAAAATTAAATGGTGGGTTTTATACCGTCCTAGCTAGCATTTGGTGTTTAAATTCTGGATATATAATAATATTCGCCAACAATTATAAAAAATAATTCGAGCTTGTACATACAGTTCTCTGCAACACAATATCTCACACTCTTAACTATACGTCTCCCACCATGTAGTCCTACTACACTGCTCGACTAATCCTCTCACTCTCCGCCCCATTTGTCTCCCCACTCAACTCCACCGGCAGCTCCGGCGACTTCGGGCTGTGTAGCTCGGCAGGGCTATACGCCGTGTGCGGCGAAAACGAGTTAAACTTATCACTCTGCGGTGAGAGATAGTCTACCGACTCTGGACCGTTCCAGTGCTGCTGCGTCTGTGCTTTTGAGCGCGAGGCAAGGCGGTGGCGGCGAAAAAAGAACAGGGCTGCGGTGAGGAGTGCGATTCCTGCGATGCTGCCAATTGCGGCTCCTGCGATGCCACCGGCGCTTAGATTGTGGTTATTCTTCATAGATGGCGCAGCGGAGTCGGTGGGAGACGTTTCAGCACCATTTCCTGACGATGCTGCCCCGGACGGCTTAGTTGATCCCCCCCCATCAGCCGTAAGGTTGGCATATGCTTTGCAGTCCGAATTAGGCACCGCAAGCGGGAAAGAGGGATCCTGACAAAGAGATAGGAGCTGCGGACCGTTCTGGGCATTGAACGTAATTGGCGGGGCACAGCGGGAGTTATATAAGCTGTTCATGCGGGTGTTCAGGGACTGCGCGTCGGTCGTCGAGAAGCCGTAGAACTCGGCTGCGCGTGTGAGCTGGTCGATGAAGTAGGCGACTTCGGCGAAGTCGAGACTCATGAATTTGTGGGCGTAGGCGAGGTTGAGGGAACCGCCTGGGGTGGGGGGGTCCGCTGGGGGAAGGGAGCAGCCAAAGATGCGAGAGAAGGAGGTATAGAAGTGACCGAAGAGGCGGCTGGGAATGGTTAGTTAGGTATGCGTGGAGAATAGTGGAGGAAGGTGTGAGACGAACTATTCATTTGACGAGTTGGAGAGGACAACGGATTTTGTCTTGCTGGTTAAGTAGTCGGATAAGGGTGCGAGACCCCCATCGTCGAGCCAATTTATCCCGACTGGTTGATTGTTCAGGTTCGTCGAGGCAAGTGTCCCATTGAAAAAGGGCAAAAGGTCCACACGCTGGCCGCCCCGAACGCCTGGATTTAGGATTCCCGTCAACTCCTTTGGTACTTTCTTTGAAGGAATGGATTTCGGTCCAGCAAACGCCAACGCAACGATGCCTTGCACCAGTTTGAACTGGTTTTCTTCCGTCGCCGAGCCATATTCAACCTGCGTATAGTAGTCACAGATGGAGATGGTGCTCGGCCTCTGCGCGAAGATGGTAGCAAACAGAAAAAAATATGGGAATAACATGGTGATAGTTGCATCGGCAAAGACGAATTCGCAACTTTGGAGCGCTGCTCTTTGTTACGGGAACCAGAGTGGCCGCTCTTGGTTATGGGGGCTACACATGTCGCATAGGACGCAAGGGGGCCGGCGTAGAGCATCATTGTAGAGCAAGGGACAGAAAGGACGGAATCACGGAAGACCTGTCATATAGTCTCCCCTTGATACCGCAACGATCTACGCAGCCCATTCTGTGACGCTCACGTATCCCAAGCATATAGAGATCCCTCGTCCACCTCACCATCTCACTGAAACTACTTGTTCCTCGACTCAACAGCCCGCAAGAACCGCGCAATATCATCCATCTCCTCCGGAGCCTTAACCCAATGCCCCTCTAGGTCAGCTCCCTCATACTCCTTCCCTTCAACCTCCATCCCCAGCTGCTCGAGCACATTCTTCGCCTGCCGCCCAAGCTCAACATCGACCGTCCCATCATCAACACCATGCCCGAGGAACACCGGCGTATTTAACACCCCCCTAGACTCACGTGGGTGCGTAACTAAGTGTCTCAGATGCGACATCATACTCTCCACAAAGCCCCTCCCGCGGCTGTTCTCCCCACCCTTGCTCAAATACCCCCGAATATCCTCCGCAAACGGTAACCACGTACTAGCGCCCACGAACCCCCCCAACCTGTCACATTTCTCCCGACAAAGTAGCGTCCACATCCCCACCGCCGCACCCTGGCTAATCCCGCCTAGCACCACTTTCCCCGCGTCCCCACCTACCCGCTCGATCTCATCGTCAAGCACAGAACTCAAATACCCCACTGCCTCAATAATTCCTGGCTCCTGTAGTTCCTGCCGCGAGGTGATATCGGTGAGCGAGTGCGCCTCGAACCACGCTGGCATGTCTTCTTCGAAGAGGGTGCTCCACAGCTGCCGCGAGGAGGGGAAGACGAAGCGCCAGCTGGGGAATTTTTGAGCCAGCGTTGGCTGGCCGGGCAACTTGGACTCCTCCATGAGCTCTTCTGCGAATTCGGGGCCGTTGCTGCCACGTCCATGGAGGAGGATGGCGGTGTGTGTATGTGGTGAGGTAGGCTCAATGATGTGGAGTTCTGGGAAGGAGTGAGGTGAGGAGGGCTGTTGGTCGGTGTCTGGATCCATCGTGATGTGCACTGCGTTGGTGGGAGATGGGTTTAGTGGCACAATCGGATGGTACTTTCTTTGTATAGTTGTAGGTTGCTGCTGTGATATTGTGATATTAGTTGAGGGGTTAAGTACAACAGTAACTCTTTATTTGTTGAGGTACTCTAGATGGTAGGATACCTTTAACCTGTTCCAGGCCACTCGAGAAAACACCCACAACCCCGCAAATAATAGACCATGGAACGCGCTTGCACGCCCCACTCGCCGCTGTCTAGCTATAAAAAGAACGACGTCCTCTCCCATTGTGTTGCTTAATAGAAGCAGTAGAAACCTAGCTAACCTACAAGACAAAAGGATACGCTGTTGGCGGTGTATGTTAGGTGCCTTAATTGTTGTGCGAATATTCTTCCATAGCTCTCTAGACTGCTGCCTAAAGTGCGCGAACGAGTTAACCCCTAGAGAAATTCTATAAAGTAAGCCCTTAAGCACTGTCCATCAACCCATCCAACACTCCTGGAGCACCAAGGCAACGCCCACATCGCTAGAACATTACTTGCGGCGTAAATCCCTGCATATTTTCAAAAGAGTACAGGCCTACGGTGGGTAGCTCCACAACCTCCGGAGCTTCAGCAAGATGGCTCTCGACAAGTGCCTTCAACTCATCCGCTTCTTTCAGAGTTGGCTCCCGCAGTAGATAAGCCAAGGTTACGTGGAAGACGTATGAGTCTGGGGCCGCAATACCCGTTAGCTGCGCCAACTGTTGGCGCAGATGCGCGAGTTTAAGCCTCGTATCTGGTGACGCTCGCAGCCTCACGCCGATGCTGTACCCTATCTGCGGAATCTCCTTCTCGACGGAGAATTCATAAGGTGGCCGCATCTGCTCCTCAAGGGCAACATCCCGGACTTGTTGGATGGTGTATTCTAGCCATTCGTCATACGGTCCTGTTAACCCGCTTCTTTCCTTGATGTCCGTCGCGTAGTCTTCTCGAGGCATGACGTCCGCTCCTCGCTCTAGGTCGCGCACGCAGATGAAGACGGTCATGTGGTAATTGGTGTTGGGCAACAGGGCTTCATTCTTGAACAGCTCAGAGCGTTTGTGCTGGCTCAGTCCTTGGCGCAAGCCTTTCAACGTAGCGGCTAGCGGGGAGTCTGGAGGGAGCCGACATATCACTGAGTGTCCGTGGTATGTCTTGCTGCTACCATCGTGGTGGAATTTCTTGATGACTTTTGGATGGAGCAAAGGCATGGACATGATGTTGTACAAGAGTACGAGTTCGCCAATCTTGGGCTTGCAATGAGATTTTAAGTGGTAAAGGCTGCATAAACCAGCAGCCAACGCTAACTGAAAACAGTAACTGCGACAATACAATCGCGCGTCAAGTTATAATATAACTTACAAACGCAATTAGTATGTTCTTTCAAACATGATATGTTTAAGCGTTATATTATATTTCCTAATCGCGGCCGCAGTGTTCTAGCAGCATGAATGGGAAACTCTCACGCCAAAACTCTCTCTCTCCATCGTCCTCAACACCTCGGCGTTGCTCCTGGCCTTCGGCTCCCTCCGGACCCTCTACACTGCATAACCACCTGATGGATCGAAACCCATATTTAACATGCGGGCGGCCCGTTCCGTTATTCCTCAGCTTTACTCCGCTCTATATTTTTTAACAATAGTTTCTAATTGGCGAACATGTGGTCTTAATTCCTCTTTTTCACTCCCGAGCGCCACTATCACGGCATATGCAGGACACAAAGGATAGACGCATATATCCTTGACCAATAGCTATAGAACAAATATATATTTCAGATGACTTTAAGACATTTGGAATACGCGATGCAGCACTACTGCCAGCAGCCATTGACACAGGGCGGCACGCCATTAGACTTACAATCCTCGCGAGATTTATTTCTGTTTTGATTCCTAAATATAATACGCCCCGCTGAACCCATCCCTCGCAACGCAACCATCGTCAAAAGGCTTACCTGCTCGAATTATATCCACGTCACAATACGAGATACTTTAGATTACATCCAGACACAGTGAAAGGAACCTCATCATGTCCGGCAAGATCACATCCAAAGTCTCGTTGGATCCCAATGCAACTCAGTACTATGGTATACTCCACATCAGCATCCAAAACGAGGACGGCACCGGCGTGCTAGTTCGAGGTACCCTCACCATTACCCTCAAATCACCCGCGGAAATAGCCCCTACGGATATCACCGTGTCGTCTTCTCCCTGGCAAGAATTCAGACCCGCAGTCACCAACACCCAGACCGACTCGTCGACGTTCGATGTGGAGGTGAAACTGTTCGCAGTCCACGGCTACGCAACTGACGACAGCTTCTCCATCAATATTGGCGTGAATGGCGATTTGACGAGGGATACACAGCGATATACCGAGTCGATAGTGATAACTGTGGGTAGCGACTGAGTCCGCTGTGTTGGGAATCGGACTGGGGGCTCTCACTGAGCTATGAGGCTCACCCACGGTTCTTACAAAACCACGCAGCCTTTCGGGTCTCTGTCATCCGGTGAAAACTCTGCACTGGAAGGAGCGGCTTATTCAGAGGTTTCGGGGGTAATTGGGGGCCTATAAAAGTATGCGTACTTCCATTAGAATAGCCTGTTCAATTGCATCGTTTTACTCTGTTCTACATACTGTATTCTATACTGTGAGGCCAGCTTCAGCACTGCTAAGAGATACGTTACTCAGGTGCAGTAATACACTATACAAATTGGCTGTAGTTCGCTGTACTGCAGGAACATCTCTCAACACGCCCCTCTACTCTGCATAATCACCTGATGGTTCCATTCCCAGGCCTAGCCTCTTTTAAACTTAAAACCCATAGCTTATATGCGAACGGCCCGTTCCATGATTTCTCAGCTTTACCCCGCCCTATATTTTTAAACAATAATTTCTAATTAGCGAATATGTTGTCTTCCCTTACCCCTCTTCAGCTGGCATTGTTTACTACCCGAACGCCACTTTCACAGTATATGTAGGATATATATGATAGAAGCATAGATCCTTAGCCAATAGCTATTGAATGGTAGTATACTCGAAATGAGTTTAAGACATTTGGAATACGTGATTAGAGTTAGCTCGGGTTGGCACGCAATTAGAACTCCAGTCCTCGCAATATTGATTTCTGTTTGATTCCTACTTATAATATCACCCCCAACCCCTCCCCTGCAACGCAACTATCATCAAACGGCTTGCCTACTCTAATTAGACCCTCGTCACGACATAATCTTAATTACACCCAGACACGGCAAAAGCAGCCGCCATGTCCGACAAAATCATATTCGACGTCAAAGTGGAAGAGGCCAGTGGTAGAATACACATCAGCAACATCCGCCACTCAGACGGCAGCCCCGTGAAGATCCACAATACCCTCGACATCGCCTTCAAGTCACCTCCGTATCCGGATGCGCCGCTAGGATTCTATGTCAAGTCCGATCCCTGGGTAGAGTTCGAAACCGAAACCACCAGCACCAAGATCGACGAGTCGACGGTTGCCGTGACGGCGAGACTGACGGCTCCCGAGCCCCTTACGATTACCGACACTTTCACCATTGGCATCAACGTGCCTGGCGACCCGACTGGGGACACCAAGCGCTTTACGGAGTCGATTGTGCTCACTGTGGCTAAAGACTGAGTCCGCTGCATCGAATCCACGGTCTGGGTTCGAGAATGAGGGAAAATCGCCTTTACCGGACGAGGTTCCTGAGTGCCAGGACCACTGATGGCACCTACCCATAAAGGGCGGTTCTTGAAGGCACAGAGGATATCAAACCCTCTTATATAGTCCAGCCACCCCCATATGGGCAGAATCAAACGTCACACCCCACACGAGCCTATAATTGTCCCTGTGAGAATTATATATCCGCGAGTTCCTCTCGCCACAAATCGATATCCCAACTGCCTATTTTCATCCAAGCCAGCGACTAAGCAGAGAATCAACCGCATACTCCACAGGCCACACCCCAATCGCCCCAGTCGGAAGATACTCAACCCAGTCCGCCATCAGGCCACGCCTACTAACACCACCCACCGCCTTGACAAACTCCCAATACTCCGGATACCACCCGCCCATCTCCCAATCAAGGAGAGAAGTCACCCGTATGCGCTTCTCCGTCGTTTCATGGTCTTTGATCATGTCATCTTGCGTCCACTCCACCATGATTTTCCGCGGATGCAGATCACCATGCGTCCTAACCACTCCATGGCGCTCCCCCATCGCCGAGCGAATCATCTGTATCCATGGCGTGGCAGTTCTGCCTGGTTTATGGCAGAGGAAGTCATTGAATTCCGCCTCGGTGCGGATAGGTACCGTGGTGGCGCGCTGGGAGCGTCGCGTGTCTTTGCAGGTGGTGGATGTAAAACTTCCTATCCTTTGTGCTCCTTCGATATTAGCAGACTTGGCACGTAATATGCGGAATATGTTGTTTAGTTGCCTTTGAACGGATACTTTGTTGGCGGTGGTGAGGGATGGCCATACGCTTTCAAGAGTCACATCGTTTGCGCGGGACATGAAGCAATACGTCCTCCGACCCGATGTCAGGGACCCCAAGAAAGAAGGTGTTGGGATCCCGGGCACGTGAGTGTTAATATATTCCAAATTCGCAGCGCCATCCGCGTCGAGAGATGTGCCAATCTTGACGACCTCGCAGCGCCCTAGGCTGAGCACGAATGAGCTGTGCAGGTTCCAGAGGACCTGGCTAGTCTGTAGGGCTTGGTTTAATCCAGTAGTGAGTGTATGGATATCGGCGCTCGGGGATTCACTCCCTGAGCTATGGATACCCGCGTGCACTAGGATTCTCTGGTCGAGAGGATGCGTGATTTCGACATCGCCCGAAATTAGAAGGCCATGTAGCTTTGCAGGGGAAGAGGTACTGCTATCGTTGTTGGGAGGCTCTTCTTTGGTAGTGCACGTGGTGAGGCGTCGGTGAGCTTCTTGGACGAGGATATTGCGGAGTTGGGGGTAGGTGGTTGCTTGCTGCTTCAAGAGGTGTGATAGGTCGATAGCTGGGGTTTGTTTAATTTTCGATGTTATGCGGTTTAATGTTATGGTATTGGCTAGCTCCTATGCCTTGTTAATCTCGGCCAGCTCTGAGAGAGCAGCTTCGTTATCTTGAGGCGATGATTCGCTCATCTTGGTAGACTGGAGACTTTGATAGACGCCAGACTTCGATAGGCACCAGGAGTGGAATGCTCTAACGATCTACAGATATAAAGTCCAAACAAGGCCCGGCTGCGGCCGCGTTGAGTTGCGCCGGCCAGCGGCCAACATCCAACGGGCACTGCTGATCTCCTCCTGTAATCGCATAGTAGCACCAAAGTAGGGCTGAAGACGGATGCAGGTCATTGACGCCGCCCGGGATCTCGTCGGGATCTCGATCCCTGTGCCCTGTAAAGCTGTAAGATGTGCCAAGCATAGGACAGGGGATGGATTAGATTACTGTCCTCTGTAGTAGGAAGGCCGGCTTCTTTGGGAATGCCTGTTGCAGGTGCAGAATAGTGGCGTTGATTGGCAATTGATGTGTATCTGTGCATGGATATTTTGTGCATGTTTCCCTGTTGATATGTGTTGGTTGGTATATATTATATCGATTGTTTAGGTGTGGATTGGATGACAAGGATAGATAGAAGAAGGGCAATCTTGTAATCTTGTAATCTTGCAATCTTACTTCTCACACACGGCTTAGATAGATATAGCTGAAATACTACTTTATTATCGATTTATTATCGATTTATTATGATTTGACCATGATTTGGTGATTTAGTGATGGTTATAGGATTCTCGTGTCCTTTCACAGCTGACATCGTATTAAGTGGATTTGTTTTATGCATTATTCCGAACCGCACTCTGTCAACTTCGTATACCCGAGTCAGGGTCCTTGTCCCGGTTCAGTCCATGGTTCAGTCCATCGTTCGGTCTATCATTGGGTTGATCGTCGCTCCTTGACACATTTGGCGGTCCAGATGTGGCTGAATGGAATCGGGGTACTGGGTGAGTACCTGCCATCGCATATAAGCAGCCACCTAAATTGAAGTCGCTACGTGTATAATTGTTCTGGACGCCCATAGAGGCACATTAGTATGCCGATTTAGTCGATCAACTTACTCTAGCCACTCTAGTTTATTGCATAGTTTCCACTTAGGAAAACATAAAAAAACCAAGTTTCTGCGATACGAAAAATAGAAAATGTAATAATAGAAATAGCAGTAGTAGCAATAGCAACAGTAGCAGCAGTGGCAACAGCAGTAGCAACAGCAATAACAACAGCAATAGCAATACTGTAGCAATAGCAGCACAAGAGCAACAATCTATGAAATATAAAGTATGAAATATGAAGATATGAAATATGAAGAAATATAAAGATATGAAAATATGAAATTAAGTACTACCTTGGTGTGACCTACATACAAAGAGTACTTTGCCATCTCTACGATTCTCTGCCGTTATGTTTCTGATCTGCAGCCAGCCACAATATACCCTGTTGTACCTGTTTTGTTCAACCTTGATTACCTTGATTGACCTTGGACTTTTGTGTTTCGGTCTTGTGCTTTCTATACTATCCTATCTTTCTCTCTTTTCCCCAATAACTTCATCTTTTCCTTTTCCTTCCCCTTCTCCCTCTCCTTCTCCTTCCCCTTCACCCTCACCCTCACCATTTGACTCAGATGCCTTTGGACGACCCCGACACCGACGACGGAGACGGCATGTCTCACAGCGCCACAGCCAACAATAATACACCGCCCCAGCTGCAATTTCAGCCATCTCCACCACCAACAGCACCACCGCAACCCAAGTCCGGCGCCGCGCCCATGGATATGCTATTTATGGATCCGCCAGCACCAGCGTCGCATCGCGATGAAAATCCGGGCCCAACGACAACTTCTCCCATCGCCAGACTCGCCAGCAGCGGCCTCCTCAGCAACACCACCACCGCCCCGAGCCTCCTCAGCAGGTCCACCCACCGCAGCTACGACCCCATTGACGGCAGCGACCACGACGCCGACGGCTTCTTCAGCGCCAACACGAGCCCGCTCCTGACCACCAGCGAGGGTAGCAAAGGAGACGACTTAGCCGGCTTCAGACGGAGATTGGACATCGACACCACCACCACCACGACCAGTCCGGCGCGCTTCGAGATCGACGACGACGACGACGCGGCGACAGCTAGCACGGCGCTACTACACGAACCGGTTGTTCGGAGGGCGAGCACGCGCGGAGTCCGGGTCCGACATCCTACGCCGGGATTACAAACGCTACAGGGGGCGTATACAGCGAACGTGGTGCAGCTGGAGCGGTCGGCCGAGAAGCTCAGCATGACGTCCAGCATTGAAGATTCGATCCGCATTGCGTACGACGAGGTGAAGAAGTCGGATAGCAGGATGAACTCGCTCCGCAAGTCGTCGCTGATGAACCTCGTCACCGACATCCCGTACGAGTCTACGCAGACACAGATTACGAGTGCGGTGGAGGTTGCGAGCCCGACAAATTTTGCGAGCCCGACAAGGGAGACTATCTCTTCGCATTCGACCACCTCGACGTCGATACTGGATGTGAATAACGCGGCTAGGTCGGGCGGATACTCGCCAGGGGGTGCGGTTATACTTGGTGCGAGGCCGAGGGCGGACTCGAAGAGCTCGAAGACATCGAGGTATGGGACACGGCCGGAGCCGGAGATGGAGGGACGGCCGCTGAGCGAGTTTGTGCCTTCCCGCAATAACTCGTACCTGTCGTCGCGGAATGTGTCGAGGGCTCCGTCCATCGCGGAGAAGGAGGAGGAGGAAGCTGAAGTCAGACGGCCGCTGGCTATCCGGAACTTGTCGGCGGATGATATTGATGTCGATGAGGAGAAGACGGATATCGGGCTGAACAAGGCCGTCGCGGACGACTCGCAGTCGGAGATCGTACGGGCACAGGAGCTATTCGATGACTTTGACGGACAGCATTATGCGAATATGGCCGCTCCGCCTGCACCTGCACCTCCATCACCACCGCCTCCAGCAGAGGAACCAAGGCCGGATATGGCAAAGCGGAGGGATTCGTCGGCAAATACGTTGTCGATGGCGAGGCCTAAATCATATGCGGATCCACTCACGGGGCAGCAGATGGTGTTCTACCCTGCGCCCGTCCCATCGATGCTCATGCTCCCCCAAAAGCTCTCGACCCGCCCGTCACCAGCCAAGCGGGAGAAACGCAGGACCCAGGCCCTCAGCACCCTCCCACCAATAGCACTACAATCTGCACCATGGCTCCAAGACGTCGTTGAAGGCGAGACAGAACAGCCGCAACAAGTCCCCGACGAAGTTCTCGACGCCGAATACCTCGCCCAGCACCACAAACAAAAAGTAGGCGGCCGCCGCTCCACCCAAGACATGCTCAACATGCCCGAGCACCTACGTGCAAACGAGTACTTCGAGCAACCCCAACCCCACCAAGTCGTGGAGATCAAAGGCCAATCCGCCGTCGCAACCCTCGACAACATCCTCGACGCCTCCGCCTACGCCCCCGTCTCCGCCTTCACCGACCACGCCTTCGCCGGCCGCCTCGGCGCCGAAGTCTACGGCTCCCACGACCCGCGCACCACCCGCCCCAAGACCCAGCTCCTC
>JPKE01004293.1:0-49925 GCA_000750995.1 Pseudogymnoascus sp. VKM F-4520 (FW-2644)
GAGAGGGGAGTGGTGGGAGGAGGGGTAGGAGTCTGATGAGTAATCTGGGGTGTGTTAGCTTTGGCGTGCGTGGATGGGGAAACAGGCGGGGTAGGTAGATGGGTAGGAGAATGTGTCATGTCGGGGTTATACGCACGTCTCTCCCTCGCAGCCTCCTCCTCCCTCCTCTTCCTCCTCGCCTTATACTTCCTCACCCCCACCGCCGCGGCCGTCGCTGCCGCTGCACCCCCTAATACATCCCTCGCGCGACTTCTGCTTCTGCTTCGACTCCTGCTTCGACTCGGGCTTCGACTCAAACCCCTGCTGCGGGTATTAGCATCAGCATCAAAAAATCCTCTCCCAAAGTCCGTCCCCCGCACCCTTTTTGGCGCGTCAATCCCGAGTGGGACGGGACGGGGATGCTCTTCACGATCACGATCACGACCAGTAAGGAAACCGGGATCCGCGTACCCTCTCTCTAGTCCACGGCTGTGCAGCGGCTGCGCACCGTACTCCACCAACCCGGGGCGCTCGTAATCGTCATACCCCCTGCCGCCGCGGCTGCGGCTGCGACTCTTACTACGGCTGAGACTTCTCGATACATCCCTCTCGCCCTCCTGCTTCGCCTTGCGGCGCTCATACAATCCCGCGGCCGCTGCTGACGCCAGCCCTGCAGCTGCGAGCTCCGCTCCTGTCCGGATGCGCGACTTGCTTCTTGACCGCTCACCCTTGCGGGACTTGGAGCGCGCGCGCACAGCCTGCGCAATCGCTAGTGCTGCTGCTCCCGCCGCACCGGCCTTCGCAATGCTCTGCCGCCGCTTCTTCGGATCGGAGTGACGACCCTCGCTCACTGCGCGGCCTGCTCGACTGGGGCTGCGCGTGCGGCTGCGGCCGCGACCTTCCTCTGCGCGCTTCGTGTCGTGGCGATCTTTGAGGTACTTCCCTGCTGCAAGTGCTACGGCGCTCAGCGCCGCGGCACCGAGGCCAATTTTGAGCTTTGAGTGTTCTGGGCTTGGGGATCGGCGACGGCGGGAGTGCGAGCGCGACCGTGAGCGTCGGCGGTGTCCGTAGTGGCTGTGTGCGCGAGTGGCGAGCTGAGCACCGATAGCACCGAGGGCAGCGCCGGAAGCGAGGTTAGCGCCTTTGTTCTGGCGGACGCCGGACTTGGAGCGGTGGCGCGATATGAGTGCTGCGGCTGCTGCACCAGCCGCGGCGCCCTCGGCGAGGTGCAGTTTATGGTGCGGGCTGTGGGATCGCGAGCGGGAGCGGCGGGTGGTGCGGCGGACTACATGTTTCTCTTCGTTGCTCCACTCGGCGGAACTGCCGGAGCCGCGGCGGCGGATCACCTTGCGTTCGGAGACATAGTCTTCTTCTGGATTGCCGGAGTCGTGGACCTCGTGCCGGCGGTAGTAGACGTCTTCTTCCCTGCATGGTTCGTGGCGCTGCTCGCGCTCGCGCTCGCGGTGTACCACGACTGGCTGCGGTGCGGGAGGAGCCTCCACGATGATGCGCTGTGGCTCCGGCTGCTTGTGTCTAATCACCAGGGGGGCCGCTACAGGTTCTGGTCGTCCGTAGTACTCAGTCTCGCGGGTGACGAGATCGTAGCCCGACCCGCCGCTGCGCTCAATGACGCGCACATCCTCCTCTCTCTCCCATGTCTGTTCGCGCTCCCATGGCCGGAGGGGCTGTTCGCGTTCCCGCTCCCGCTCGCGCTCATAGACCAGCGTCCGGCTACGCGCCGGCTCGTCCCGCCCGTAGTTGGATTCGCGCTCGCGCTCGTAGTCGTGGGAGCGCGGCGGTTGCTCGAAGCGCTCGACGCGCGTGTCGTGCGTGACCTCGATGCGCGCGCGCTCATAGTCGGATTGCGGGGAGGGAGAGCGTGCGACGCGGTATCGATGCACGGTTGTTTTGTAGGAGCGCTCGTCGTCGGAGTAGTCGTCGTCGCGGTAGCGCGACTTGCGAGTGCGCACAATCTCTGGCATGGCTGTGATCGGTGTGAGTGTGAGATGTCGGCGTTGTGAGGAGATGAGGAGATAAAGAGGTGAGAATGTGAAGTGGGTGGAAATGAGAGATGACGGTGATGATGGTGGGGTAGAGTTCCAACAAGGATGTTTAAGTGGATCCTGGAATGCCGGCTCAGCCCCAGTGCGGGAATTCTGGAAGGATAAAAGAAGGAAAAGAAGCAAAGACAGCGGGGCTTTGTTGACAGGTGTGTGTATATATGTCTGGGGATGAGGAGAGGAGGTCGAGAAAGGGAAGGATTTTACCTGGTCAGACAGAGCCTTGGCTTTGGTCTCTGTCTGTCCTTGGGTCGCCTTTGGTGTGGGAAAGGAGTGGCGGGGTGCAGTGAGAGATACGCAAGGATGTGGCAATTTGGCGAGGAGCCGTGAGACTTGATTCGGAGAGGGCTGGAACAGTGATGCAGTGAGATAGTAGGACGAACGAGATGTCAGCAAGGCAGCGGGTGAAGCAACGTAAGGCACAACACTGTCGGCGCTCGCAGCAATGAAGATGGTGAGGATGAGCTAGAGCTAGAGGTGAAGATGAAGATATGTATGAAGGATAGAGAGAGATTATTGACGAAGAAACAGGACGCCGCCGTCACCACCAGTGGTTTGGTAGTACCGAAGTGCCCTGCCGCAGAGTGCTTGGTAGGGTGAATAATCAATCCATCCATACAATGGAGAGTCCACAGTGCCACAGCCGATGCGGTGCAAGTCATCAGCTGGCCCCTCAAGGGAACTGGGAAGAGCCCACGTAGCCGTCGTACTCGCCGTCCCACTCGTCGTACTCGATGCCTGGGCGCTCCCAGTCCGTTCCCCTCTATCCACTCAGCCACTCAACGGCACCTCATCCACCCAATCAGCCTCTCACCAGCCACCTGTCTCCATGCTAGTAGAGTTTCCTGTCGCAGGGCTGATGACGCACATGTCCGTGGCGATCCGGTGTGGAGAATCAACGATCAACGATCAACGGGTAACACTCGCTGTTCCGGCTTGGCCCAGGCGCAACCTTGCGCGCGTCGTGGAGATATCGGGTATTGAGGGTCGGTCAAGTATCAACTATAGAGAATCGAGTCTCGAGTCGAATATTGTGTATGTATCAAGAGTCCTGTATGCATGTATGTACGCGTCTGCCTGTCTCTCTGTATGGCGTTCTTCTGTGCGTATGACTTCCTTCTAGATGCATGTCTGCCTGTCTCGTCCCGTCCCTGTGCTCTGTACTCGAGTGTGTATACTCAGTATGGGACATCCATGAATGCCCCGGCGACAGTGAGGACGTATTGCAAAGATAATATGAGCCTCATGGATGGGATGGTGGGATGGTGGGGTGGCGGGGTTAACTTCATTACTGTAGTAGGTGCGCAGCGCATCCTCACACCGCCTAGGCCACCTTTCATACATACAAACAGACCACCCCCAACTCCGTATATAATATTATACCATTATATTATATTATACCGAGAGATATCTTACCGTCCCATCCCATAAACATGAGCGAAGAGTAGTACTACGAGTTTATAATACATACAGTGTGCTGCACGCCCCCCATCGACCGGCCAGCTGGAAACGGCACGGCTTGCACCGGTCAGACCGGGGACTGACTACCGACTGCCGCCTAGAACCACAGAATGTGATGGCTGCATGCGCAGTGGATTGGGGATTGGCTCAATGCACGAGATAAGCTGGGCGATTCGCAAGGCTGGACTGATCGGACAGTGGCGGTGGGGGCGACTTGCTGCTGCTGCCTGTCCCGCTCTTCGCTCTATATGTTTCATCGAATAGATAGGGTATGGTGCATACTCACCTATATGCACGACATCGATAAGTGCGCCAGCCGGTGTGCAGTGCCATGCGGCTCACCTGTCTTCTGTCTCGTCTTAACTGTCTCGGAGGAGCTGATGCTGTCCATGCATCACGAGCCACGCCGGTGTACAGCACGCCGGTAAACCCAGCTCGCCGATAGGAGAGGCGCTTTGTTTGACTCAACTCACAGTTCGCATTGTATCGCGGTAGATAGCTAGATAGAGTAGCTAGCTACAGCGATATGTCGTGTCGCCCATCCGCAGCCTTGACTTTTCGTCTCTCTCATTGATCCCCCCCGAAATTCGAAAATATCCCTCCCCTCAAACGCCGATATCCTACAATACTGCTACACCCCCTACCCAGATTGACCCACTCACTCAACCTTAGGCTTCTTCCCGCCTTCCTCATTCTCCTCGCCGCCCTCGGCGCTCCTCTTCCCATTCCCATTCATCTCCTTCTTCTCCTTCTTCCGCACCATCCCCGACAGATCCGTCGCGCCCTTCTTGGCCTCCTCGACGCGCTGCGCCGTCTGTGCCGCCGTCTCGCCGAGCATCGAACCGATTAGGCCGGAAGAACCGGAGCCAGGGGGCCCGTTGAGGGCGGCGTTGATGTCGATGGGGGCTGCGCGGAGGTCGACGAGCTGCGGGAGAGTGTTAGTTAAGTGTTTAGATAGTTGTATAGGGAAACGGATAAACGAACCCTCTGCTCCATCTCCGCCACAATCTCCTTGACGTCCTTAATCTGGCTTGCCGTCTCCTCTGTCTGATCCTCCTCGGCCTCTCTCGCCGCCAGCTTGAGCTTCGTGCTTTCAATCGCACTCTGCATCTCATCCGCTGCCTCCCCCCTCATCTCCTCATCCACCACCCCCTCCGCAGCCGCGGCCTCCTCTCCCTCCTCCCCAGTCGTCGTCATACTTGCAAACTCCAGCGCCAAACTAAGCTTATAATGCGCCTCTGCGATGACCTCCGACGCCTTCTCGTACAACTCCTTCTTCAAGCCCAGCGCGGCCTTGAAGTCCGCCACGGCGCTTGGGAAGCGCTCGCTCTCCAACGCGATCTCAGCGAGAAGATCGTGCGTGTCAGCAATGCGCTCCTTGATGTGTCGCGTCAACGAGCTATCGCCCGTGTCCGCCTCCTTGCCCTTACCTGCGTCTTCGGCAGGGGAAGCAGCGACTTCCTCAAGGCGGCGCGTGAAGAGCACGCGCGCAAGATCGAGGACCTCGAACGCGGTAGCGAGCTCATCATCCTCTTCCTCCTCCTCGCCCTCCGCATCAACATCCTCATCCTCATCCGAGTCCTCAAAGTTCTCATCCCCCGTAAACTGAAACAGCGGTTTCTTATCCCCCCCCTCCTCCGCTTTCTCCTCCGCCTTCTCCGCACCCTCAGCAATAACCGCCATCCCCGCGCCCTCCTCCTTCTTCGGCTTCACCCCCTCCTTCTTCTTCTTCTCTCCCCCCGCCCTGCCGCCAAGCACATCGCTCTTCCCCTGACCGACCCTGAACAGGCTGCGTCCATACAGGAACAGCACCTCCGCATTCGTCGGGTCCATCTCGCCATTCAGCTCGGCCTGCAGCTCGGCGGCGCGCGCAAACAGGTCCGCGGCCTCGCCGTACTGGCGCTGGGCGTAGCGGCTCGTGCCTTTGGCGCTGAGGTCCGCGAGGGTCACGAGAGTGGTGTTGTGCGCTTCGATCTCGTTGTAGTGCGGGGTGCCGCCTTCGGAAGCGGGCGTGCTGATGCCGGTGGAGGGCATGGTGACGGTTGTGGGGGTGCGTGCGTGCGGTGCTTGGGAGGTGGGAGTGTGTAGTTATTGCGAACAATTGGTTCAGTGGTTTTGTTCTTCTGGTATCGTGTAGCGCGTTGAGGTGCGCGTTACGGTCGATTGAGTGGTAGATTGCGTTGTTGGAGGTTGGTCGAGAGGTTCTGTTTGGAGGGTTGTGGTTGAGGCAATGGATGATGACGCTGTGGATTTCGCGACCAGCTCTCGTGGGCGGCGCGTCACTGGAGCTTGAGTGGAGCTTGGCACGTGACATTGATATAGATTGACAGACTAACTACTTTTGGTAACTTGCTTCCACGAACTTCACCACAGGAGGAGCTTAACTTCGCAGCTGCAGAAAGCTTCGATATCTATTTCAACTTTATGTCGTGCCAACCCGAGAATGAGGTTGCAGGGGTCGATGCCACTAGATACGTGGAAGAAGTGCTCCAACTCCCAATCATTGGGATTTCCGGCCGCATTCTTGAGCGCTCAAAAACCGCATTCTATAGTGCTGCCAAACGGGTAGGAAAGCCTCCTGTCCTAGGAGTGGAGAAATTCCCCAAGATCGTCAGACCGGCTCGCGGTTGCGTAGCCAATTTATCATTAGCAAGTTTGTGTGTCATAGACAGGAAGAGTTGGACGCTGCCATTGCTGAGCTGAACGAGAAGCTAGTACCTGGAAGGGTCATTCCCAACGGCCACAAGGCGCTGATATCAAATGGGCTCGCCTACAACCACGATCCTGAGCCCCAAAATGATATTATTGTCCAGGAGTACGTGGAAGGCTCTGATTATTGCTGTGTCGTTGTCGAGATGGGAAACACCCGTGTCGCCCTCCCCCCTATGATCTGGCGCTATGCCGAAGCTGCGAAAGAACAATCCCTCTCAAGGGACGTGAAATGGCACCCCGCGACGCACGAGGAGGTGTTTCCGCGCTCTTCGAACCCCAATCTCTTCGATCGCATTCGCCAGGCGGCTGAGGCGGCCTTCTACACCAACGAGATGAGTGGCTGCTCATGATGCGACGTCGATATTCATGTGAGCGACGGTGGTGTCATCACCGTCATCGAGATGAACCCCATGCCGCTAATCTTCCAGGTCGGGTACCAGTCAGCGGACACGGTAATCCGGGATTTCTTCCCTGGCGGCCACCGGGCGCTGCTCAACGGCGCGATCGCGAATTTCTTCCTGCGACATGCGCCGCGCTTTGAGACGGTGCAGCGCGTCGCGGCGACGTACGATAGCTTTGCGGCGGCGTATGACGGGTCGATTAGCCATCAGGAATCGGCGATGACGAATATCCGGGACGTGGCGTGCAAGTATTCTTATGAAGGAGTGGTGTTGGACCTGGGCTGCGGGACGGGGTTGATTGGTCGGCTGCATGACGAGGAAAAGGGGCATGGGAGCGCCACGTTCATAGGAGTTGAGATCTCGAGCAAGATGAGAGATGTGTGTATTGAGCACAAGGCGTACCAGGCCGTTATTCTCGGTCCGGTGCAGACCTGAAGCCGGTGGACCATATTGTCTGCATGGGAACATTGCATTTTCTATCGACCTATGAGCTGTCGTTGGTGCTGAGTCGCAATTTCCTGCTTGCTCGGCGGTCTGTCACAATTTCAGTGGACGAGATTCCCTCGGTTTACAATGAATCGCTCAAGGCTAGCGGTCGAGGTCACATGAAAAGTCTAGACCACCTCGCCGAAGTGTAGGCATTTGGAACGCCTGTGGGCTGAAAACTGGCTGATCGATAAAGACGGTTTGGCTGAAAATCCCCTACTACGGGTGTTGAAGTGTACACATCGGTGTTTCGCTTTAAAAGGGAAGATGAAAAAAGCTTCCACTGGTTTATGCCCGAGCATGAATGTAAGTTGTCGAGCATTGAGCCTAGCATCGAACCCACCGTCGTTGTTGTCGCTGATGTCAACGGAGGTGGAACGACTGCTAATGACGGTATCAACGGAATGCTACCACCTGCTATGGATGCCTCGATGATTGAAGTAGCGTAGATAGTATAAAGATGATCTATAATGTATTTTTTTCAACGAAAATATCAAGATCAGAGCCTATCCCACAACAGCCAGGACATCAGGTGGGATACAAACCATTTCCATTGACAGTTCTCCTGTCCTATAATCTAGGGGGGTGAAGAGTATCACCAGTCAATCCAGCCGGAAGGTATGATCAAGCAATACTCGAGACTCAGGGATATCACCATATACATATGTAGCTCCCTACTTTACTTATGTATACTTTATATGTTCCAGCCTCTCTGGCTCGCTGGTCGATCGTTGATGTTCGGCCCGTGACGACCGGGTAATAAGCCGGATAATTTCCCCAGGAACGAGTGATCGTCGCTGTTGACAGTCGTCTATTGCGGGGTTCCTGTCTGGGGTTCTGCACAACGGACCCTTTCCCTCCACTGGCGAATTAACTGCGACGCTAACCCCGCCATTTTCCATTTCCCATATTCCATACCATTTCTATCTCCACTTTCAAATTTAAATCGTTACGAGTACTCTATCCATGCCAGCCCTGCATGAAGTATGGACACCTCAGCGCGCCTCGTCGAGAAAAAAGACTCTTATAGACCACCAAATTTCTCTCACCTCCTCTCCATGTCGATGTGGCTTTAGCATTTCAGAGCCCTTTTTGCCATAATATACCGCTTCGAGAGCCCTGTTTCTTCCTTGACGTTAACTATTGCTATCCCAATGCCCAGTCTACAAGGTTCCTAGCTATATATTTGTAACTTCTGCAGGCCGTTGAACTTGCCACTGACGGTTTCATTCTGTGCCCGCCAACCATGTCGGAACGTGATCCCGTTGCTGGAGTACAGGCGTCACCACAATATCCAGGTGGCGCGGACGAACCCAAGATTCAAGACATAAAATGCGACATCTGCGACAAGGTCTTCACCCGCTCAGAGCATCTGAGACGGCATAAACGCGCCCATTCGGCTGAGAAGCCCTTTGCCTGCGTTGAGTGCAAGAAGCGATTCGCAAGACAGTAAGTGGGCAACACTACAACGTGAGGAGACCTGCTTATCGAAATGACAGGGACATTCTCAGGCGGCATCAAGCCAGCCATGAGTTGAAACGCAAGGTGAGCGAATCGGACGAGACGCGGCGCTATTCTCGGGCCTGTTTTGCCTGCGCGAGTGCCCGAGTAAGATGTTTGCGTGGGGTTGTCTGCCCACGCTGTAGGAGCCGGGATCTGCGATGTGAATATCCTTCGAGGAGAACTCGTAAGTGTGAACCCGGCGAATCCACGACCGAGGCTGACTCTTTAGACTCGTCTCGAGCCAGCTCAGAAGAGGCTGGCCAGGGTGATGAAGTAATGACAGAAAGAGATGAGGATGAGTCTGTTGCAGTCACTTGGGAGAATGAATCAAGTAGCGGCGTTTTCGGATCAATTCCCAAAGAGAGCACCTGGACGAATAATCTCCTTATACCAACAACGTCTAACTCGACCTCGGTTGGGCAATCATGGAATGCCAGTGGATCGGAAGTCACTTCAGTTGATCCTACTGCTATCCAGACTCTTTTAGCAGGAGAACCTCCAATGAGTACTAGAGATTGGTTGCTTTCGCGAGGCATTATTAGCCCGGACACAACTATCGTGTCCGGGGCCCAGCTTGTTCCTCAAGTTAGCGAAGGCAATATTGGGAGCCTTTATAACTACTCGAGGATTAACTGGCTGCCCCCCAATGACATTTCACACATCGATCAGACCTTTGGAGCCGCTTCACTTCAATCAGCAGGGTCTTCCCATGCCAGCGCGCAGGATGCGTTTACCAACGGGCCTCGAGCACAAAATATCCAATCGAGCCCGCGTTCAGCAACGACTGGTCACTTTGACGAATCATATCTAGAGTCATATACCAATTCGAGGAATATTGGCTTGGCTTCAGGTCGGAGCAAACCCTTCTCACTAGAGATAATTCCGTCAATAGCCACAGTCGGATCACCATCTGATGCCTCAATGTACTATGTTGATAGAGATTCGGCACACTCGCCTGTTCTATCTCACCACAAACACCCAAATCAGGCGCCCTTGCCAGTCTTCGGCGGCCAGGGTAGCAGCCCTCTTAGCCCAACCTTGGAAAATATCCATACTCAGTTGACTGAATACACCCATCCACAGATCTGGGTTGCCGAGGAGTCATACGTTGCCCTGATAGACTATTTGAAGTATACATCCAGGAGGGATATCTCTCTGTCCTACACAGATTCCTTCCCGTCTCTGAAAGAGCTCAATGAATTTGTTGGATTGTATTTCGACCGATTTCATGAGTCATTTCCTCTCTTGCACAAGGCTTCATTTTTGAACAACAGGGACGGGTGCGTGCTGGAACTCGCCATTGCAGCCATTGGGGCATGCTATGTAGGAACATCCTACGCGCGAAAATGCAGCGAGTCTCTGCACGAATTGGTCAACAAGCTGTTGGAGATAGCCACATCATCATATTACAATCCTAGCGAGTTTCCTGGGGTTTTTGGACTCAGGACGTATCCGCAACGCCCTACTCGTTTACAGGCTCGGATTTTGAATGTCTTAGGTATGTTCCACAGTGGAAATCCGAAGCTGTCGAGTCTTGCCCGGGAGGGCCGAGCCATTTTAGTGACGACGTGCATCGAAAACAAGCTCCTGTCGTCAAACCACTACGATGGTTGGCAAGCTTGCCTTGGCACTGATGAAGAAGGAGACCGCTTCTTGCAACAATGGCTAGAAGGTGAGATGAAGTGCAGGGCAGGCTATTTCGTATGGGTAAGATCACCTGAAACCCTGCCAACTTGCAACCTGCTAAATGACTCTCCGATAGATGCTAGATTGCATGATGGCTTACGAATCTGACTTTCGAACCCACATGGATCTTTTGGATGGCAAAGCGCCCTTACCATGCCCAGAACAAATATGGGATGAGCCCATGCTTAACAAAGCGCCACTTCTCATTCTCAATGGCGGTTAGTCCTGTCATATACTCCCGTTTGCTCATCTTGGATACCGAGACTGATCTGTTCATCTCCATAGGGCCGCCATCTCTTTGTCTTGCACTCGATGTGCTCTATACCGAAAAGAGACTCGTGTCAAATCTTGGTGAGCTCAGCAGGATTCTACTGATTCATGGCATGTACCGTCGAGTTTGGGAAGTCGCAAGATACCAAAGCGACATTTTATCGGACTGGGTGCCAACGGCGTTGAGCGAATCTCATCATGGAGTCGCGTCCGAGAAAACAGCCATGCCATTAACCAGCTCAGTGGTTTCGAGATGGACTAACGGGAGCTGTGATTGTTTGGATGTGCTGCACTGGTCAGCTAAGAGCCGAATCCTGCAGGCGTCTGGTCTTGAACATCCAACAATCCTACACCTGCACCTTGCGCGGCTCATATTGCTAGCCCCTGTATCCGACCTCCAAGAACTGGCGAGGGTAAAGCTTCGTCAGGAAACACAGAGCCACTCTGAATCTTACCTCGATGCCAATATGCAAGAACAAGACTTGCAGAATTCCATACACAAGTGGGTTGTGCATGATCAATATAAGGCGCGGCTGGCGATAATCCACGCAGGCTCCGTCTTCTGGTATCTACGCCGATACAGTTGCGGCGCCGTCATAGAACCATTCGCCAACTACCTGGCCACCCTTGTGCTCTGGGCCTACAGTACCGCCACCTCATCAGCCAAGCTACTCGCCAGTTCCACGCCCGACACAGTAACCTACGACTCCCAAAGGTCCGCCAACATCGGGATCCCCCAAACCAACGACGCCTCGCATCACACCCAAGACCTAGCCCTGCGGCCCACCTCCGAACGCCATCAAAGCATCTCCAACTACTACCCTAACCCTCCATCGCTACACGCACAAATAGCCGGCGCGCTTGACCACCTCGAATGCCACGAAACGTCACTGATCCAGCTAGACCGCCCGTGCGACGACGAGATCGTGCAGCTCTTTGTGCGGTTTGGCGAGAAGATGACGCCGTATATGGCGAGAATTGGGGATATCAGCACCAAGGGCTCAGGGAGGAAGATCTTGCGTGAAGGGATTAAGTTGTTATCTAGCCATGACAACCACGGCTTGGGGGGTGTGGGGGATCGGATGCCTAGTTGTGCATGGGGAGCTGCGGAGAGATTTGGGGAGTTGCTGGCGGCGTTGGGAGGTACGGCATGAGGGGTGATATGGTGCTGTCGTGCTGTCGTGCTGTCGTGCTGTCGTGGGTTCACGATTGGTGGTGGATGTGGGAATACTAGTTATAATATACATATGAATATATACGTTTACGTGGTTCCGATTAAAGAGGCAGGAGGTTGGTAATGAGTGCAACGACACGTTGATCCACCATTCGATCGCAGAAGCTATTTAGCAGACGGCAAGATGAATGTAGGCTACGGATAGAGAAAGGTCGGGAAGGAGCCAACCGTAGCTAGAAGGTTCGGCATTAGGAAGGAGCAACGGCGGCAGGAAGGTACGATGGTAGGAAGGTACGATAGTAGGAAGGAACATTTGGCCTGGTCTGGGGGATTCAATAAACAAGATAAGATGTTAAAAAAGGTAAACGGGAACCTTAAGGTAAGAAATTTAATTCCCGTGAGATCTTCATGCTATCCCTCATGTAAGGCAGCGCGTTCTTCGGGGCCATACGCGGGCGAAAAGGGTATTTTTAGATGGATTTGAGAATTAAAATCCCTCTCTCTTGGTCCAAGTTCGGCCGCATCCCTCCCGTCCAGGGCGTAAGGCAAGGCAGAAAACATCGTCATCGGACCATGCAACCGTCTGTGCCATATGTGGCGTACTATTTTGCCCGGCGGCATACCTGGCTGAGCCGACTTCATTGTCGTGTGTCCAATAACTTGCCCTGGGAACCAATATTTGCCCATTTACCAAGACAAGGCTGAGTGAGGGGCAGAGGGCCATCCATCCACGACGGCAATACCATAGCGATTTCGGAGACTAGAACTTTCTACTTAATCATACTTCTTGCTCATATTTCCTTTCTCAAATAATATATCCTAATATATCAGCAGATTGCAGAAACTACCCATTATCATTTTACCTAGCCGGAATAAAAATCAATTCCAACCCATAAAAAAAATCCGAAGCCTTGTCGTCCCCGTAGCCATGGCTGAACCAAGTACGTCCCCTCACATTCATGCAAATGACCCAGTCTCACGTCTCTAGCCTACATAATTCTCGGCGGAGGAGTTATCGGACTCACCACGGCCATAACCCTCCAAAAGCGCTCTCCAAGCGCGCGGATCGTGCTCCTCGCACACCACCTCCCCGGCGACCTAGCACTGACATATGCCTCTCCCTGGGCTGGCGCTAACTGGCTGAGCGTGGCGACTGATGGAGGACGCGCAGAGGCGCGGGATGCGGTTACGTATGTTAAGTTTGGGGAGCTTGCAGATGGGAAACCAGAGGCGGGGGTGAGGAGGATGCCGATTCGGGCGATGTTTGATAAGGAGAGGGAGGAGGCGGGGGTGCTGAGCCCAGATGGAAAGGTGTGGTATGAGGAGCTTGTGGGGGGGTTGAGGGAGGTGAAGGAGTTACCTGAGGGAGTGAAGTTTGGGTATGAGCTGGATACCTTTGTGGTGGATGTTACGACGTATTTGCCTTGGTAGGTCTTCTGTTTATGGATCCTTGGAGGGCAGACCAAAGAAAAGAGAGAGGATAGGGGCTAATCCTAATCAGGCTCCTTATGGAGGCGATTAAGGCTGGCGTAGAGGTTCGCCGAAAGGTAATTGGGGACATCAAGAAGGTATTTGAGGAGTTTCCAGATGCAGAGGGATTCGTGAACTGCACGGGCATAGGCAGCTATAGCCTCAAGGGAGTTGAGGATAAGGAACTTTACCCAACTATGGTATATTTGACAACTCTCTGTGCTACGGGCTATTGCTGACAACATCTAGGGCCAAGTCGTCCTCGTCGAGAGCCCGAAGACCCCAATAGAAAAGATGTACTTCCGCTCGCCACAGCGGACGCACTCAGATACCACTTACGTCTTCCCTCGTGGCAAGTACGGAGGCGTAATCCTGGGCGGCTGCAGACTGGATAACGTATGGACGGGAGAAGTGAACCTTGACCTCGCCGAAGACATCAAGAGGCGCTGCTGTGAGCTTTGTCCAGAGTTAGGAAAGCCGGAGGATTTAAAGGTCATTAGGCATGGTCTTGGGTTGAGGCCGAGCAGAAAGGGAGGAGCGAGGGTTGAGAGGGAGGCTATGGATGGGAGGACTGTTGTTCATAGTTATGGTGCTGGTGGTGCCGGATACCAGTCTTCGTGGGGGACAGCGAAGGAAGCAGTTGACCTGCTTCTCCAAACTCGACTGTCTAATATATGACGAGAACCCGACGTATAGGGGAAACCGCACATTGCTGGCTAGGATCGAACCTCGGATGCGCACATTAAAGCGGTGCGCAACACACTAGATTCTGGGCCATTTGTGCAGTATTATACACTCCATATCATGATCTTTGAAAAATCTAGTTTAGTCTAGTTTAGTATTGTACAGTAAATATGCCTATTCTACAATCTGCAAGTCCCATGCGCGCCAAACAGCCCCTCTACCAGCTGTAAAATTGCCTCTGCGATGTGATCTTGCGGTTCGGAAGTTGAACCCACGTCTTTCGTGCTGCGAGCTTAGCCTCACGCTCTTGGCTCTCGCGAATACGTGTCTTTTCCTCTCTGAGGACGACGTGGATATCTGCGACTGTCAGTACATATTCAAAAACACTGCCTCAATCCTAGCTCAGACTTACGCGTTGTAGGGTTCTTCATCATGTTGATCTGCCCACGGGCCCTGTGATCAGGAGAAATTCCGAAATCACCCTTCCCAACCCAAGCCTGCTCGATGTACAACCGCGACGGATCTTCAACCTTCATCCTCTTTCCATCCTTCGTCTTTATTTGCACAGCCCTGAAGCCCTCTTCCTTGCCCAGCCCCATCCCTCTCCTCACAATTGCCTCATTGCGCGCATGCACCAGGTGCTCCCTGACCCCCTGTGCAGCCTTCTTCTTCGAGAAACGCATTTGCACAATCGCCTCCTCTAGCGGCTTTCCGGTAATCTGCCTCGCCAGCGGCCCCAACTTCTTGACGCTCGTCTGGTAGTTGTGACTCTTGCTGTGGCTAACGCGCTCTGAGCGCTTCAGCGTCTCGGTCTTGCTCAGGCGTCCCCGCGCCGTGATCTCGCGAATCACCATCTTGCGCTGCCAGCGCTCGCGGCTGCTTGGGTCGGGATCGAGTGCTGCAGCCATATGGCGCGGGTTTCGGGGGGTTCCAGTAGGGCCAGTGCCGGTGGAGACGGGGCCGGCGACGGCCTCGTCTTCGAAGATGGAGGAGGAAGAGAGGGCTCCACGTTTGGGGGCCACCGGGGCGGATTTCGCTTTTACGAAGTCTTCGTGGAGATGGTCGCGCGGGGCGGGTTTCGAGGGGACTTCATCGCGACCTTTTGAGCTCCAGAATGCTGTGCGATACTGGGGGATATTGGAGGTGAGGGAGGTGACTGGATTAGAATATTAGCGCTGGGATTGTTGAGATTGGAGGTAATTGAGACGCACCGGAGGTGGCCACCCGCCTGGTACGCAGAGGGAGGCTCATATTGCTGGTGCTGAGCATTGCATTGATGATTTTGCAGTGGCTCGTGAGGTTGTTTGTCGTCTCGGCCCCGTAGAATTTCGAGCCAGGCCAAGGCGGGTAAGCTGGGCAGAACATCGACGCTAGTCCGCTTCCGGCCGACATTGTGAGAAGTTACTCTACTCGCTGGTTGGTGGCCTTATACCTTGTTCCACATCGCAATGATCGCGCGCAATACGAACGGACGCGTTGATTTACTACCTGGAAGCCCTAGAAGCCTTACAACTGCTTTCCCATCTCGTCAAATATTCGTACTCACAAGGTCGCATACCTCGCAACCTTCGACGACGACCAAGCTGGCTTTATAACGGACCCTGGCGCCAAGCCCTTCCATGACGACCAACAGACGACCATGGGCGAACCTGTAGGAGAGGATGCGTGGGTGTCGCTGGTGGACGAGGGCAGTCGCAGCGCTGCGGACCTAGAGCAGCGTGTCGAGATCGTGGAGCTGTACAAGCGAGCCGTGAGCGCCGAGCCATACAGCCTGCGTCTGTGGGTGCAATACTGCGAATGGATCTGGTCGCTACACACAGATTGCCAGTCCTCGGATGCGGGCTGGTCTGAGGAGGAGCAGCGCCTGGGCCAGGAGCTCTTCTCTCTCGATACCGCCATCGATCTATGGCAGCAGGGCGCGCATGCTATCCGCTACCGCCTCGACGACAGCCATTCCCTGTGGAACAGATACATGTCGATCGAGCTGTGGCTGCTAGCTAAGACACCATCACCAGCGGCCGTGGAGCGCGTGAAAGCACTGTATCTGGATCGACTGCAGGTGCCGCATGCGACGTGGGAGGAGACATCTCAGGCCTTCTCTACGTTTGTGACGAGATACGATGAGCCGCATTGGGAGGAGACGATGGTGCGGAGTACACAGCTCGCGAAGAATGCCAAGGAGATATACGGACAACGAGAGGACCAGGAGTTAAGACTGGTACGATCTGTGCAGTCTGGCGATAAGGAGCTGCAAAAGGCTGTTCTTACGGAGTACTTGGAGTGGGAGACGATACAGAGCCGGATGAAGAACGGAATTCCTGCTCTTTGCTTTGCGCTTTATGAAAGAGCTCTTTTCGCCCTCCCTACTGATGTTACGCTGTGGGAAGATTATGCTGGTGCTGTCAATGGTTACATTGGTGTGTCCCATGGCCGTCCACAAGATTGTCCCGATCTTCTGCAGCTTCTCCAGAGATCGGTGAAGCACTGTCCGTGGTCAGGAATGCTGTGGTCGCGATACATGTTGCGTGCTGAGATCGAACATCTCGACTTCAGAGACGTAGAGCAGATCAAGCATGCCGCCACAAGCTCTGACCAGCTAGACCGCAACGGTATGACGGATGTGTACATGGTGTACGGCGCGTGGTGCAATTATCTGCGACGCAGGGCTGTTGATAGGGACGCGACTGACGAGGATGGTGATCTTGCGGACGTTGGAATGCCATCTGCCCTCGACGGTGTGGAGCACTGGGGAGAGCCGGCCGACCGAAAGAATGCCAAAGGCGACCCCACCTTCCAGATCCAACGGTGCTGGATCCAGTATTTGACGCAAAAGGGTCTGATTGCCGAAGCACGCGAGCAGTGGCATGATTTAGTTAAGCCACACGGCGACAGTTACGAGTTTTGGCTGAGATACTACCAGTGGGAGATGGATATGCCACATACGGACAACACTCGGCCTTTCGCAGCTGCTCTGCTCAAGCAAGCCATCCAGAGGCGGACCTTGGACTGGCCAGAGAAGATCATGGAGATGTACCTTTCGCATTGCAGCACATACGAGTTCCCAGTCGACGTTGCAAACGCCATCGATTTTGTTCACAGAAACGGGAAAGGAGTTGCGAAAAGGAGGCAGCGGGAGGCGGCGGAGGCCGCTGCTGCCTATGCCGAGCAACAAAGACTTGTCCAGCCCGCCGAATTTATTGCAGCTGATGAATCGCCGTCGGGGTCAAAGAGGAAGAGAGATGCTGCTTCTGAGGTGGATGGAAATGCCGCCAAGAAGGTGAAGGCAGCGGGCGAAGATTTGGATGCACAAAGCGTCAAACGCGATCGCGAAAATACAAGCATCCTCGTCTCCAACCTTCCTTTAGAGGCCACTCAGACGAAGGTGAGGCAGTATTTCAAGGAGTACGGACACATCAACAATCTTACTCATCAACCTGAATCTGACAAGCGGTCGTCAACCGCACTCATCGAGTTCCGCACCGTCGAAGACGCCCAGTCCGCTCTCCTCCGCGATGGTAAATACTTCGCCGATAAACAGATCTCTGTTGTACCGGGCACGGGCCTCACGCTCTACCTGACCAACTACCCGCCCACTGCCGACGAGGCCTATCTGCGCAACCTGTTTAAAGACTGTGGCGAAATTTTCTCCTTCCGCTGGCCGAGTCTCAAGTATAACACCCACCGCCGCTTCTGCTATGTCTCGTTTAGGACCGCCGCAGCCGCGGCCGCTGCTACTGCCCTCGATGGCAAGATGCTCGAAGGTAAATACAAACTTGAGGCTAAATACTCGGACCCTGGCCGCAAGAAGCCGCGCGAGGGCGCCATGATTGAAGGCCGCGAGGTCCACATTGCCGGCCTTGACCGCGGCGCTTCAGAGGACGACCTACAGGCCGTATTCGCTAAATACGGCGCTGTGGAATCGGTGCGAATTCTTCGTAACATCGCAGGAAAGAGTAAAGGCTCTGCCTTCGTCGTCTTCACCAAGGCAGAGGACGCCACAAAGGCCCTCGAGCTAGACAAGACGAAGTTCTGGTCCCAGATTCTAACCGTCGAGCTCGCGACCCCGACAAATTTCAAGGCCACGGCTACCACTGGCTCGTTGGGCACTTCGGCTGCAGGATCCCCGGCGCAGAGCAACGACTTTGACTCCCAGATGTCGGGTGCTGGGTCCCCGGCTGCGGCTAACAACCATGCGCACTCTGTCGGACAGTCTAGGGCCGAGATCACAGCGCGTACAATCACGCTTCTCAACGTGCCGGATACGGTGAACGATGCCCGTCTATCGGCCATCTGCGCGCCGTACGGACGCGTAGTGAAGCTTGTGCTGCGACCCGACCACCAGGGTGCGATCGTCGAGTTTGAAGACGTTGCTGCGGCTGGAAAGGCGAGCCTGGGGCTCGAGGGGTATGAGATAGTGGGTGGGCGACGACTGAGGACTGGAGGTCTGAAGGACCTGTTCCAGTCGGGGGAGGAGAGAAAGACGGATCGCATTGTGATTGGCGGTGGCGCGAAGAAGGGTGATGCGCAGCCGGAACAGCGCACGGCGTTTATGCAGGCGGGACCAACGGTGCGACGGCCCGGAGCCGGCGGTAGAGGAGGGCTAGGAGTGAAGAGGGGTCTAGGGTTTAAGGGGCCCGGCAAGGCGGCCGTCGATGGCGTAAATGGGAATAGCACGGAGGCCGGGGAGAAAAAGGCGCTGAAGAGCAATGCAGATTTCAAGGCTATGTTTCTCAAGAGCGGGGAAGACGGCAGCGGGGGACCTAATAAACAGGGGTAGAAAGGATTGGAAATAGGACCTTGGCGAGACCAAGTCTAGGAAAGAAAGAGCATGAAAAACGACGAAAAACTAATACCAAATAGAACCGGACTATTGGGCGGCGCAAGGCTTGGTTTGGGCTGTTGATGTAGGAGGGTAAATTAGTTATCTTAATAGGAGGGGGGAGAGTTGATTTTTCTGCATTTGGAGAGGAGAGGTATCAAAACTTAGTTAAGTACGCAACGCTCGCTGGCATACGGGCATTAATGTACAAATATAAACTTATTATCCACTCAATGTGGGTTCCAAAGTTACATCAGCTGCCGTAATTCTCTGCTTATGATTTATAGCCTAACCCTCACATTAAGTCACACTCCCTCTCTAGTTCCTGGCAATGCGAAGAAAGGGAACCTATGACAAGGGATTGGGATCAAGATAGAGTTCTTGGACTTTATATCGAATATATAATGTGATCTCGGATATTAGTATAATTTTTTGTTAACTTTATAAAAAATGTTGGTGATAATTGGAAAAATATTATTATTTGTGTGCACCATTTTGGAATATAAAAATCCACCAAGTATTCGTATCGTTTGCTTCTCTCTACTCTGTTTTTCAAGTTGGCTATTTGATCGCAGCTTCATCGGAGCTTTCAATCCCTAATATATATGGAAAGAGCGATTACCAAGCAAAGCCTCAGTCGCACCTTCCTTAGAACTTTCAAGTTCTAGATATGGAAGGAACAATTACCAAGCAAAGCCTTAGTCGCAGCTTCCTCAGAGCTTCCAAGTTCTAGATATGGACTATGACTTCTGGCCTAATATCTAGACGGATACTTTCATAGAGCCTCTGTTTCATTTTCATCTGTCACCGACTGACAGTACCTTGCATTGGATTTTCGCCATATAGCCATGAGTGGCGAAAAACCGAAAGTCCGACAATTCTAAAGCCAATATGAGAGTGTTGATCATGGCGATGATAACAGTGGCTGCTCCTCCGTGTTGCGCTTCCATGGGACTCTGGGGACCGTCAAATGCCAGCGTGATCCTGCCTGGCGGCTAAATATAGAAGGGGGATTGTAGGCCCAGTGGCACAGCATTCCAGCGAGGAAACCAACGGCATCATTTTTGAATGCCAAAAGCCCACCAATAGTCATCACCATCACAGTCCACCTCTGCGTCCTCTCCTCATCAGTTGGTGTTCTAAACGCCCTTGACACTGGGCCACCTTCCAATATCGACGGTCCTGCGGCCTCTGATTCCTCCCACAGGTCTCTGGCGCCGTTGTTCAAGGTCTCGCCAACATTCGCTAGCTCTATCCCAGCGGCGAGCACCATAACCCCGAGTAAGCTTTTAGGATACTGATGTAGCAAACCGACCAGCGTTTCACCAAATACAAGACCCATGATCATCTTGAATAGCCCAAGGATAATAATACTAGCGCCACTTCGAGCACCAAAACGATATTGTGCTGCAAGGCCTCCGGAACCGTGGCAAACGGGCATTGCGCCAAACCATCCTCCTATTAAATTCATTAGTCCAACGCTGAGACCCAAAGAGGTCACTGACGGCGCTGGAAGATGAGGTAGGAGATCAGCAGAAAGGAAAGAAACAGCAATGACCGAATTCAGCGTCGTAAGAGGCAGCTGCCCAAGCCCAGCGTCAATGGCACCCGTTTTAAACGAAACCCACGATGGGACCAGAATGTGGGGATGCCAAATCGCTAACGATGGCAAGTTTGAAGGGCCGGTGAGAAGAAATGATAAGACAACCCCGATAACAAAAATTACGAGTGCGTAAGGAAACCGTGGAAAGTTATGAGTCCAGAGAAGTGCCAGGAATGCCCCAATACCCCAGAACCGGTTGTCTGCCCATGAGGGCGAGGTCCAGCCGAGTGGCTGAAGGAGCGATGTTCCAGCTGACAAAATCAATGACATTCCAGCCCCGACTTGGATCCCTTTCACAACTGGAGTAGGGATGACGCTGGTGAACCAGTGTAGTAGCCCAGTGACACTAAATATGAGGACAGTGCCTGAGACGAAGAACCCCGCCGATATAGTCTCGGAGATTGTGAAGGATCTCGAGATTGCAACCGCAGCTATGGCCTAATCCTCACTTAGTCTTCTTTCCTCTGTAATAAAACCATGCAATGGAGGCGGATCTACCTTCATGGGCTGCACTGGGAGTGGGATTCCGAAAATGGCACCAGTCAGGATGTTCCATAGTCCGGAGAAGACGAGGGTGCTGGAAAGGGATATAGAGTTTTGGACGGCGAGGGCTATCATCAGTGGTAGAAGTGTGCCAAGGTCTCCAAGGGCCCCTGAGATCTCAGCCAACGGGGATCGTCTGAGAGTTGCCCAATTGTTGGCGTTGAAGCGCCGGAAGTCTACACGACCCATGATGTATGGTGCCTGGTCAAAGTGTTTGGTGGTGATTATCGAAAATGAGTCTTCTTTTGGGCACAAATATAATTAGCTAATATGAGGAAATAATATAATATATCAGCGCCCTAGAGAACAACATGAACTTCTTGATTTATGCCATATATTGATGATGCTGATCAGTCCGAGTCTATCTGGTGTTTGGGTTTGGAGATGGTGGGGTAAGGGGACTTGGACCCTTACAGATTAGCGCCAAGCGCACTTAACGGAACCGGTCGCCCTTCGCGTCACAAAGTCGCGTCGCGTCGCGTTGACAGCCATTTATCGCCTATCGCGACTTCGAAACCAGCCACTGCTCTCTATATCTCTTCCACCAATTCCAAAGTATTGAAATACAAACAACACAACATAAACACGAAAATTATTACATACCTTACCGATGAACAAATAGGCGTCAATTAACAGTTTGATTTTCCTCGCATCCCGGAATCAGAGCCTACAATGGCTGCTCCAGTCGCCATGATGGATGTTGCTCCCGAGGCGTCTTCACCAATCCATTCGAAGGCAACCTTACCATTATCCGACCTGGCGAGCGAAGCACAATCTAGCGACAATGACTCCGAAGGGGGAGAGGTGGCCAAGCCTCGTGCCCGTGGGCGACTTGCAGCAAGAATGCTCGATTCAATGGACGCGGACGAACAAGAAGTCACGGCAATGAGCGACAGTGATGTCGAGCAGGGAAAGGGTATGGAAAAGGCGAAGGCAGAAAGGAGGAGGAGATTCCTAGGAATAACATCATCAGGCGAAGATGATGCAGCGGCTGAGTCGGAGGCAGAGAACGATGACAATTCCAGTGATGCTGGCGATCAGGGCATGACGGCAAGGGAGAGGATGCTTAAGTCTCTGATGTCCGAGAAAAAGCCTGCACAGGAGGAGCAAACCACAAATCAGGAAGATGCAAGTGACGACGAGGATATTGTCGTTCCATCCCGGTCGAATCATCGGATACGGCAGAAAAGTTCGCCCAGGCCGAGCCCTCCCAGGTCGCAAGACTCTGGTCGCGGCGGCCTCTTCATATCGCCATCGCCAAGCCCCAATAAGCTTCGAAGCCTACCGCCAGCGGATTCCGACTCGGAGGAATTGCCTGAGACTGAGAACCTTACTTCGACTGCAAGCTTCAAGGCGCTTGTTGAGAGGAAACGACAGGAACGTAAAGAAAAAGATGCAGCCGATTTGGCACGAAGGAAGGCCGCTGCTGAAGAACGGGCATTATTCGAGGACGACGATTTAGTAGGTAGCGACGACGACGGAGGACGGCGATTGACACAACAAGTTCGGCCAACGAGGAAAGCTAGCAAGAAAGCCGTGGAGGAGATACACCAGGAGTCACAACGCATGGCTCGCAATATGCAATTGGCCCACCAAGCAAAGACAAAGAAGAAGATCACCAAGTCGAGTCTATTTGCGAAATTTAACTACAAGCCAGCGGGGTTTGTTGAAGAGCCGGCAACATCTAGCTCGCCACGGGGATCCGATGCTGAGATGCATGAAACGCCGCCCAGTTCTCCGCCGACTCCAAGCCTTGAGGCTCATAAGTCTGCACCCCCAGCCGAGGTATCAGCGGCCTCATTGCCTCAAGATACGCTATCTGAGGAAGAGGTCGCACTTCCTTCAATGGAAGATTTAATATCCTCTCATGTCGCATCTTCGCCTTCAACCCGCAGACCGAACAAGGGAAAAGGCAAGGCCATTCAACGATCCCCAAGTCCAACAAAAGCGGTTCCCCATATTGAACAGGTTACCACCCAGCCGAAAGCACCAAAGTTCTCGGTCGATGTAAGCTTTGGCGCTGACTCTGGTTCCGATGACGATCTAGAAATCATTCCGTCGAAACCTCAACTCGAATGGAAATATAGGTCCAAGAAAGACCTGGATTCCATTTTCGATCGAACCCCAGTTCATAAGGCCCGGGAGTCCAATGGCCTTCATGCGCTTAGAATGCTAGCACATATCTCTTCGCCACCGAAGAGTTTGTACAAGAAGAATGTGAAGCCATCTATCAGCAATTCCGAGCTACAAATATCTTTACAGCTGCGTGCTCGCCAGCAAGCAACTCGCGAAAGAGAGGATCGGCTGCAGGCCCTCCGTGATAGGGGTATTATTGTTCAAACGGCGGAAGAGAGAGCGCAAGAGCTTGAGGAGGTGGAGGACATGATCACAAAAGCTCGTAGGGAAGGAGAGGAAATCGCAAAGGGGGAAAAGGCTGCCGCGAAGAAGCAAAAGAAAGACAACGGCGACGTTGACCCACTTGATATGGACGACAGCGATGACGAAGAATGGCAAGAAGAGATGGAGACATTCTCCCAACAGCTATCTCCGTCTGGCTCAGAGGACGAGGCGGATGACGAGGAAGAGGTTAGTGGCGATGAGGATGAGGAGATGGAGGATGCTACATCAGCGAATATGGGCGAAGCGATTAGGCCTAATGCCCTGGTTGATGATGAGGCATCCGAAAGCGAGGACCAGGAAGGAGAAGAGGAAGGCGATGGTGAAGCGAGCGGTCTCATTAATGATGAAGATGAAGAAGACGCACCAAATGCAGTTGCTCGGAGGAGATCTAAGAACACAAACGTTATCTCGGACGACGAAGATGATGTATCAGTTCCACAGTCGCCTGCACTGGCACCAATCAATACGCCTGGGCCGAAGGCAGCAGCGACAACATCCCCTGCTGCTCCTATGTCTGTTCTCCGCTCAGCAACAAAGACTTTCATCCCAGGTATCACTGTGGCAGGCCCAGCCGGCCTTGGTTTGACACAAATTTTTGCTGGCACAATGGACACCCAGCCAGATTTTGATGCTACGCCTATGGAATCACCGTCTCAACGTTTGGACAGCCAGCAGGACTCACTCGCCTTTCTACGCAACTTACCTCCCCCCGAATTCCCCGGATTTACTCCTACCATGGACGATGATTCCCAAGGCATTGTCAAGAGCAGCCAAGTGCAAATTGACCATGTCGCTGCGACGCAGCCAACTCAAGCTGAGACTCAAGGAATCCAACTCAACTTCTCTCAGTCTCAAATTCACGGTTTTGATAGCTTAGTGGAGCAAACCCCAAGCAAGCATTACGAATTTCCAGAGCCAACTCAAGATGAAGGCTTCAAGTTCATGTCGCCGATCATGGGCCGTTATACGGAACCTCCGCAGCCCACCGTCGACACTGTTGTGATTGGAGGTACGCCAGCACCAGCCGAAACCCAAGATATTGTCATGGACTCACCCGTCATGAAGAGAAAGGGCAAGCTTCATCGCAGAGCCCAAGCACCGGTCCTTTCAGATGACGAAGAAGTGGGACCAGTGGAAGACTTTGAGATCACTGACGTCTTCGATGCCATGCGCAAAGCCTCCAAGAAACCCAAAGCGGATGCCGTCGACTTTGACAAGAAGAAGTCTGCTGCTAAGGAGATGGTCGAGGATCAAGCTTCAGAATCTGAGGACGAATATGCTGGACTCGGCGGCGCATCTGACGAGGATTCAGAGGGCGAAGACGAGGCTGTGCAGGCCATGATTGACGACGAGCAGCGCGAAAACTTCGATGAATCGAAGCTGGCTGCTTTCTACGCAGACCGCGAGCGTGCTGCAGATGAGCAACAGGTCAACAAGCTGTTCAAAGACATTACATCCGGCATGTTACGGAAAAAGCGAGGTGCAGACTACGATCTCAGCGACTCCGATGACGACGGAGAAGCGCGACGCCGCATGAAGCGCCGCGAGTTCGCCAAGATGCGCAAGGCCCTGCTTGAAGACGAGCAAATCGGCAAGATCGCCGAGAACCCCAAGCGCGCCGCATTCCTCCGAGCGATTGAGGATCGAGGCGACGATCAGGACATGATCTTCCTCGATGACGAGATCGTCGACGCCGAGAACGCTGCTTCTTCCCAGCCCGTCGCCAACGACGAGGACAGCCAGGACGCAACAGTCGTGCCCAACAGCCAACCCGAAGCCGCCGCCAGCACCCTCAAGCGCAAGGCCACCACAGAGCCCCAAGCCCGCCTACCACCCAACCTCCGCCGCACCCAGGCGGCCCTCGCCTCCAAGCGCCCAACCAGCCTCTCGGAGATCCGCGCCTCAGTCTCAAGCCTCATCGACGACCCGAACGCGATGCAAGCTCCCGCAGAAGACAGCGACTCTGACATCGAGATCGAAGGCACAGAGTCCGCCGACAGCGGTAAGGGCAAGGAGAACCACGACCCGTTCGCGCGCCGCCACGCTGGGTCCGCAGTCGTGGACCGCATGTCGCTAAAGCGCCAGGCGAGCACTGAGATGTCGTCTGCGACGCGACTGGCGTTTGCAGCGTCCTCTGCTACAGCGGGATTTAAAGTGCCGCCGCTATTAAGGCGTGCGACAACGAATAGTTCGACTGCGTCATCGACGGGGAGCTTTGGTGGGGGGCCTATGGCGGATAGTAAGGCGGCGCCGAAGAAGGGGAAGGGGGTGGCGTTTTTTACGCGGGAGGAGGAGAGGACGAAGGATATTAGAGAGGGAGAGAGGAAGAGGCAGGAGAGGTTGTTGAAGGGTGTTGAGGGGAGGAGGAAGGCTATTGGGGGGTTGTTTGGACGAGGGAGTTTTGCTTGATTAGGGGATACGATGTTAATATTTAAGGGGTTGGAGTACGGAGGGATATAATGTTGGGTGGGCGGCGTATTGGTACTGGGCTCAGTATTGGTGTTGGGATTGGTGTTACTTTAGAATATTTGAGAGTTCACAAACCGAGGTTTTATTGGCAAGAAATTTCTGAGTGCATTGTGACCAGCCCACTGCCCCATACTATCTACCAAATATTGGTGGTACTCGTGTCCCTATTATAGTGTATCTATATGCCACCCATGCCGCCCAGGCCCCTATCCTGACTCTGCACGCCCGACAAATGCGCCTGACTCCCTTTGAACAAGCTCTGCCAGATGAAAGCCTCGCTTAATAATAACTCGATATCCTTCTCCGTCCACTCCTTCGTGGGAAGACTTTGCAAGAACATCATTATCTCCTGGAAATCCATGTGTAGGAGACGATCGGACCACTTCACGAGGAAAGCGGCGCAGACGTAGAGGTGGAACGAGGAGAACCCTTGGTCCTCCGCCTGTATGGGGTGTGAGCGGGGGTGGAAGAGGTACGGGGGAGAGACTTACCATATATGTATCCCACATCCTAATCGTATTCTGCACGCTTATCTCCCTCATTAACAAACAATTCATCCATCTGAAGCTGAACTGTATGAACTCTACACCCTCATTTTCGAGGTGTTTCGCCAGATTACTGTCTATCCTTGCAGTTAGATCACGTAGCCCTGCTACTTGCCGCTGAATACCTGGTTGGGCAAAGATATAGTTATCCTGTATCCCATCCAGTAATTTTGTTAGACACCAGAACGAATCCGCCTCCACCGCGTCCAGAACGGCCTTGGGTAGCTGCCCCGGGTCCATGCCACTGTCGATATTCCAGTCCATCACGTAACTTCCAAGAAAAACTTGCCAAAACGGTGTTACGAGGTCATTAATCCCCTGGACGTAGCCACTCGCAGGATGCCGCACTGCCCATAGATATAGTATCCGCTCTAATGACCGCTGTGTGGCTTCGTAGCCGTATAGCTCCAAATGCGGGTTTGTGCGTGGCACATCGATGCTGATTTGATGCCATACCGCCTCATCCAAGCCACGAGCCTTTCCAGGGGCCGCTGGTGTACCACCACCCCTTTCGAATGCCTGTCGTACGCCATCTAGGTACTCCTTGCGCTTCCGTTCTAATGTGCTCACTCGCCGTTCACTGCTCGTAGGGAGGTATCCGAGCAGTAATTGCCAGGTCATCGCGCGGACTTCTTGGGGTATTCCGTTCCATGACGCCGAACGTAGTTCCTGGAGCGGTATGGAGGTGGCCTGTAATATCTTCTTAAACTTGTTTATCCTATTTATGCGGTGGCTGTGAACGTCCACTTCCTTCTGTGTGGCGCCGTCTGGCACGGGTGGGTGGTGAATGAGATGTAAGGAGTTCGCTGGGTCCCTTAAGATCTCTTTGTATTGTGGTCTGAGGATTTTTCCCTCGCTCTTTTTGGTAGTTGGATACGATGGCGCTGGGCGCTCGATAGCTATGTCTGCGCTGTTCGAGTATCTTCGTGCACCCAAAGACTGCCCCATGTCTGTCCTCCACGGACTCAGCGTACCAGCAGGCTCGGCAGCTTCACCGGGTGGCCTTTTCGGCTTCCGCCTCGCACTTGACACGCTTGGAAGTCCAAAGTCGTCGTCCCCATCATTATTATCATAGCCATATTCATCCTCGTCATCCCCTTCCTCATTCGTACCCCAGTCATTATTGGTGTTGGACATGAAGCCCGAGTAATTTCGCCGCGGCGGAGACGTGATCCCAAGGGCCGATTTCGATAATTGAGACGTGTGTCTACCGTCTGATTTATTCGAAGAATGAGGTGGTGTCCTTGGACGGGAGGAGCTTGAAGCTAATGACCTTGTAGAGTGTCAGCGGGGCACACTGGATTATGTGGCGTACATACATAGAGTCGACTTTGCTAAGCATATCAGCATGAGAATAAGAAGCTCCTACAACCATATTCGGGTCTCGTTCTCCCTTTTTCTCCGACGACGGGCGCTTCTTCTCATTGCTTCGAGTCCTCCAAAAAGGTGACGCTGAGCTGGTACCTGTTAGCTGGCTGGAATTGGATTATATATGGCATCCAAAAAGCCTCTGAATGGAATGGTGTAAGGGATAGCATACTCAGATCTCTCTATAGCACAAGAAATAAATTAGCAATATCCTTGGAGCTTTGTATCCGGCGCTGAAGCTCATTGAACCATGGAGGGGCGGGGGAAGCACATACCAACTTGGACCATTTCCTGAGGAACATAAATTAGCACTTCTGGTGAACTTCAAGGGCTATAAATGTACTAACCTGCTGTGGAGGCTTCTTGCCGCTACCCAAATTTGAAAACATCTTCTTTAGAGCCTGTAGGTAGGCTCTTTATTCCTCAGCCTCTTTGAACATCTTCGGTATCCATCAATCCCCAAGGCTGGCTGTCTATCGGAGCTTCACAAGGGGACAACAAGCGCTAGTGTCAGTTTGGGACTAGCGCGGCCGCGAGAAAAGCAGCCTTGGCCTCTCGACTTCGAGTTGTTGTCAAGCTGAAAAGTCAACCTGGGACTGTCATTTCACCTTCGCCTTTGTACAATCATTCACGCATCTAGACTCTTTCAAGTCGTGCAGTAATTGCTTTGGACAAGATCATAGTCACGAAACAAGGGACAGATCACAAAACACCCTCCACTAACCTCCGTCGCGAAGTAACCTAGCAAAGCAAATATGGCCGACCAAGACGACTTCGAAGATGATCTCTTCGCTGATCTGTGAGTAACCATTCCCAGGACACACCTGAGCCTAAGCTGCTGCAATTCTATCTTCTATTCGCGCTTTGGCGCCTATCACCGACGTAGCTTACAAAACCCTCCCAGGTACGAGGACGACACTACGAAACCAGCACCAGCTGCCCCGGAAGTTAGACCAGCACCGGCTGTGGTTAACGGTTCCAGCGCGGTGAAGAGTGAAGAACCTGCGGCAGTGCCAGAACCGGATGCCACGGAAGGACAGGAGTTCAGTGAGCAGCCTGAACAAGATGACGATGAGATAGACTTCAATTTGGGGAACGGGAATGAATATAGCGCACCAGCTCACCAAGAGCGTGATGCTCATGGGCCAGGAATAAAAGAGGACGGGTAAGATATAGTTATTTCTTTACACATTATGACCTAGCCATTGCGACAAAGTATGAGAGTTGTAGCGCATGACGTGCTCTCTGAATGGAGAACCTGGCCATGCTTCCATGGCTAGACTTCCTTTATCACGAGGCAATTATTTGAGGCGCGTTTGGGAGATGCAGGAGGCGAAGCATGAGAGACCGAGCAGAGCATAGAGAGAAAGATATCGCTGTCGTGGCTGGAAATAAAGCAATGCCAGGAGGAGACCGATGGCTCGGATTGTGGAACTTCAGAAGCGTATCTCAAATCTCCCGTTGTGCCTGGGATGACATTACCACCAACTTGCTGCTGAGAAGTCTACATGGGATGGCAAAATGATGGTATCACCATGGAGTCGACATCCGAGCGTCATAGTCTGGCATACTACTATTCCATAGCCTATTGTCGAGATAATCTCCATAGAGCATCAGACAGAAGCTAGATATGCTCATAGGCTTAGCAAAAACGAAAAGCGTATAGCGCTCTACGCCAGTACCTAGCATCACGATAGCAAAAAACAAGATACGATATTATCTCACGGATCTGTCACACTGTCATACTCTTGCATGACTCAGGAGTCCGTGTATGAGAGATCTGATATTCATTGCTTTGGACATCTCCAATGCAGACATTTGAGCCCGCTCTACGCTACATTCTGAGAAGACCACATCTATTCCACAGTCAAAAGCCATGCCATGAAAGCTGGGAATTTTACTGTATTTGGGAAGGAACGACACACCATACGCTTATGAGGTGCCCACTCTCCAAAGTATTGTAGCCAGGCATGGAATAGTTCTGGAATGAGCCAGAACGCAGAAAGATCTGAACTCTGATGTCGCTATGGCCTGTTATTTTTTGATGGAATGTGTTTGCTGCTGCGACCATTGGGCTAACTTGTACTTTTTTTACAGGAAAATGTTCATTGGTGGGTTGAACTGGGAAACAACGGACCGTGAGTGTAACTGCCCAAGTCGCTGCCCGTACAGTACTGATTATGATGTAGAATCTCTGAAGGACTACTTTTCACAATTTGGAGAGGTTATGGAATGCACAGTTATGCGAGATGGTGCATCTGGCCGCTCCAGGGGATTCGGATTTCTCACGTTCAAAGATGCTCGAACTGTCAATGTTGTGATGGTCAAGGAACATTACCTGGATGGAAAGATTGTAAGAAGACTCACCTCGGAAACACTACGTTTTCACCAAATTCTCAAGAGCCTCGCCTAATATGTCAACAGATTGACCCAAAACGCGCCATTCCACGCGACGAACAAGAGCGTACCTCCAAGATCTTCGTGGGCGGGGTGTCACAAGAAGCCAGCGAACAAGACTTCAAAGAGTACTTCATGCAATTTGGCCGTGTTGTCGACGCCACACTCATGATGGACAAAGACACCGGTCGGCCCCGTGGGTTCGGTTTCGTGACCTTTGACTCCGAGGCAGCTGTTGATGCATGCATCAATATTCCCCTTGAGATCTTGGGCAAGCCAATTGAAGTAAAGAAAGCGCAGCCACGTGGAAATGTGCGAGAAGAAGAGGATAACCGCGGCGGTGGAGGCCGCAACAGATTCCGAAAGCCGGAAGAGCAACACGACAATTACGGCAACCAGCCCCAAGCCCAGAGCAACCAGATGGCGCCAGGTGGCATGACACCGCAAGTCATGGCTCAATACTGGCAGCGTATGCAACAATACATGGCGATGATGCAGCAGCAAATGGCCATGGGCGCCGGGCGTGGTGCCGCTATGAACCCGGCCATGATGAACCCGATGATGATGCAACAGATGCAAGCTGCGGCTCAGCAACAACAGAACGCTGGCGGTCGCAGCCAAAGCCCCCAGGCTGCACAAAATGCGGCTATGGGAGGAATGAACCCTGCAATGATGAATCCGATGATGATGCAGCAGATGCAGCAGGCCATGCAGGCCCAACAAATGCAAGGGATGGGAGGCGGCATGGGTGGCGGGAATGCCGGCGCCGCCGGTGCAGGAAACAACGCTGGGTACAGCCCATACGAACAACAAGCCCTCGAGCAGCAGAAATATGAGCAGCAGGGTCACCGCGGGAGACAAACTTCGCAAACCCCGGCGGGCCAACACTACAATGCTGGCAATGCTTACGGTGGACAGAACCAGCCCACCAGTTGGGAGGGCATGTACGATGATGTCCCTCAACCGATTCCTGCAGGCGGTGCCGGTGGGTACAATAAGGTCCAAGGGAGGGGGGGTAGTGGTACGCCGAGTGGGCCACAACCTGCTCCTCCAGCAGGAGCGCCTACGGGCCCAAAGAATGCTGGAAAGCCAGGAGCAAACTATCGTGGTGGCGGACGTGGCGGCAGAGGTGGCTACCATCCGTACTCGAGATGAGTTGGTTGATGCCGTTCCATCTGCTAGACATTATTCGCTCTGGGATCTATCATTTTCGATTGGACATTTCCAGCCTTTCACCACCAAAGTCTCGCCCTATTCTATACTGTGGCTTTCTATTTTGCTTTGTGTTATTCACTTTAAGGGGTTTCCTTCTCGTGGGAATCAAAGGAAGTTAGGATTATCCGGGTGGCGTCAACAGGCTGGTTTCTGCAGGATGCAGACTGTGTATTATAATCAATGCGAATGAATCACATATTTCAAATCACTCTTAAAGATTACCCTGGCATTAAAGAGATACAAATGTAAACGATGGTGTATTTCGAGCTAACATGCATGTTCCTCTTTGGGAATCAGTAAACTTCACGTGACATCAATATATCAAAACACGCGCTAACTGCATTAAGGCTAGACCCGTCCCCGCAGAAAACGGGCAACTGATAATCCAAATATTTTTTGTAAGATGCTTGCTTGATGCTCGTACCTTTGCGCCGACTACATATTCAAGCTGGGGCGACTCTCAACCAACTTGCAAAATGGCAGCCCCAATTACGAAGCTCCAGCAGGTGAAACTGCCCAGCGGTCCCTCGCCAATTACGCCAGAACAACAATATTGGAAGTCATTCAGGTCGCAGCAAATCATTCCGTCGCCGACTTCATATCCTGTCACTCACATTTCTTTCCCCCCTCCTCCCAGCAATGCGCTGCTCCCTTCGAACAATGACTACTTCTCCGTCACGACCGGCACGCGCGTCCAGATTTACTCGATACGAACCCGCAAACTCATCAAGACCATAACTCGCTTTTCGGACATTGCTCACAGTGGTGAGATCCGTCGTGATGGCCGCGTTATGGTTGCCGGTGACGACAGCGGCAAGATCCAAGTCTTCGATGTCAACTCGCGCGCCATCCTCAAGACCTGGGAAGAGCACAAACAGCCCGTGTGGACGACGAGGTTCTCACCCACAGAGCTTACCACCCTCATGTCTGCTTCCGACGACCGTACAGTACGACTCTGGGATCTGCCCAGCGGACAGAGCACGACAAAGTTTATAGGCCATGGCGATTATGTCAGGTCGGCAGCGTTCATGCCGGGCATGCTGAGCAATATGCTTGCTTCTGGTTCCTACGATTCGACTGTCCGTATTTGGGATCCCCGAACTCCTACGCGCGCGGCAATGACGTTCAAACACGCTGCGCCTGTGGAAGCCGTCCTTCCAATGCCCTCCGGAACAACACTCATCGCATCCTCCGAAGCACAAATATCAGTCCTCGACCTTGTGGCCGGAAAGCCGCTGCACATCATCAAGAACCACCAAAAGACTGTTACAGCGCTATGCTTGGCATCAAATGGCACACGCCTTGTTTCCGGTGCTCTCGATGGACATCTTAAGGTCTTCGAGACAACATCCTGGAACTCGGTTGCAGGCTCGAAATACAGCTCCCCTATCCTATCCGTGGCCGTTGTCCCTTCTGCGGATCACCAGGACAAGCATCTCGCCGTTGGTCTGCAATCCGGCGTTCTCTCCATCCGCACACGCCTCTCAGGCGCCCAAAAGGTCAAAGAGCGCGAGCGCGAGAAGGAGATGGCCGCGCTCATCGCGGGTAACGTGGAGGAGTACGACAAGAAGAACAGCAAGAAACGGTCCCGGGGTGTGGAGAACAAACTGCGCGGCATGAAGTTCCTAGGCGAAGGCGCGGACGTCGTCATTGAGGGGAACGAGAAGCGGAAGCGGGGCGAAAGCCAGTGGGAGAAGAGCCTGCGCAATGGCCGATACGCCGCCGCGCTGGATACGGTGCTAGAGAGCAACCTGCCGCCTGTGGTTGTGCTGTCTGTGCTCACGGCGCTGAAGCACCGGTCAGCGATGCGTGAGGCGTTCAGTGGCCGTGATGAGACGACTGTGATGCCGATTCTGCGGTGGGTCGCGAAATATATTATCGATCCGCGGTATGTGAACACCTGTGTGGATGCCGCACTCCTGCTTCTGGATCTGTACAGCGAGCATGTGGGTGCAAGCGAGGAGCTGGAGAAGGGGGTTAAGTGGCTGCATCGTCGGGTCAGGGCGGAGGTAGAGAGAGCACAGCAGGCTTGCCAGACTGAGGGTATGTTGGGGATGCTGATGGCTGGACGAGCTGTGGCGGCTTGAGGCAGTGGGCTGGGTGATGATATTGCATGGAAGGTTTGATAGCGTGGAGTTCGGTCTTTGCATATGAAGGGTTGGGTAAAAAATGTATATCGTGGTCTGGCGTTGGCGATGCGGATGGTGTGAATCTGTAGTCTAGATACTGGAGGGTTGATGTGGATACTTCATACCATACAATATATATATGCCTTCGTCCAATCTTTTGTGGGTAAAGAACGACCAACCGATGAGAGAAGGCGGGTTATATATAGCCTCAGAACCAAACTAACAAATATGTTCAGTTATTCCATTTTATGTACCTATTTAGATATATGCATACAGATCCCAGGCCCAGCCTCCCGTCCATTCTACCGCCCCTTGGGCATCTTCCTCTCCTCCAACTCTTCAATATCCTTCTTTTTGTGAAAGTGCGGAGCTACCTCCGTGAGCCACTCCGCCTTAATAGGAAGACAACTCCTCATATACTCCTTCGTCGTCTGCACCAACTCGTAATAGACCACCATCTTAATCGGCGGATTCGCATCCATCAACACGCTGCTCGGATGGACATACACCGTATTATTATTCTTCACCGTCCTGTAGCTATCGCCTCCGCGCTGCAGTCTCGCCGCATTAGGGAAGAATCCCGCCGTGATAGCCTTGGAAATCGGCACCAGATCCGCCGCGCCAACACTGCTAATGGTGACCTCGACACGCTCGCAAAGCTTAGCAAGCTGATCGCGAACATCGCGAGCACGCGTGAGTGAACGCTGCTGTAGAAAGTTCTCTTTGCTCCAGATAGGGCTGAAATCGCTGTCGACCCACTGGTTCCAGATATTCAGGAGCGTAAGGTGGTCGCCGCCTTCCTTGATGGTGAAGCGTGCGCGTGCGCTGTCGGCGTGGATCTTCTTGTCTTTAGGGCGGAAGAAGAGGGCCGAGGCTTCGGAGAGCATGGATACGATGCTGAGGATCTCTTCGACGCAGCCGAGTTTGTCGGCCGCGAGGATGGATTTTGCGAGCATGGGGTCGGTCGGGAACTCGGCCATCTGGCGTCCAATCTTGGTGAGCTCGCCTTTGTGGTTAAGGGCTTGTAAGGCGAAGAGCTGGTTCAATGCGCCGATTAGAGTTTCAGTGGGAGGTGGGTCCATAAACTCGAAGTCAAGCAATGCGTGGATGCCCAGAGATTTCAGGAGGAGGACGATATCGTTGAGATTTGTGCGCTGGATCTCGGGAGTGGTGGATTCATCCATCTCGTTCATAAACGCCCACTTCGTATAGAGTCTGAAGCACTTTCCAGGACCGACACGACCGGCTCTCCCGCTTCGCTGGTTGGCGGAAGCGCGAGAACAGGGCACTGCTACTAATTTCGACATTCCCGTGACAGGATTGTAGATATTCTCTTTGACGAAGCCTGGGTCAATAACGTACACGATACCATCGATGGTCAAACTCGTTTCGGCAATATTAGTGGCCAGCACGACCTTTCGGGCACCGTCAGGGGTAGGCTCGAAAATCTTGCTTTGTAACTCGGAGGGTAAGTTGGCGTAAATAGGACATATTACAAGCTCTGGCACTCTACTGCCGAGCTTTCGAGAGATCTCCGTGATATTCAATTCCGCAGCCTCAATCTCATCCTGGCCAGTCAAGAAGACCAGAATATCTCCCTTCCCTTGAGTGGTGTGTATCTGAAAGACCGTGGTAATCGCTGCTGCCAAATAATTTGCTTCCGGCTGCGGTGTGTAATGGATATCGACAGGGTATCGCCGACCAGGAATATTGAAAATGGGTGCGTCGTCAAAGTAGTCGGCAAATTTCTTTGCGTTCATAGTTGCAGAGGAAATGAGAAGTTTCAAGTCCGGCCTCTCTCGAGCCAAATCTTTAACCAACGCCAACAAGATGTCCGTGTGAACAGTCCGTTCGTGGGCCTCGTCGATCATGATGGCAGCATAGCCACCAAGATCTGGCTCTGTCATGAACTCCCGTAGTAACATACCATCAGTCATGTACTTCAAAACAGTCTTGTCGCTCGTGGAGTCCTCGAATCTGATCGAATAACCAACTTCGTTGCCCACCTTCACGCCCATCTCATCAGCTACACGGGCTGCAACACTCATCGCAGCAACACGACGAGGCTGCGTGCATCCGACTTTCAGGCCTCCTTTCGTATATCCAGCTTCATGCAGGTACTGGGGCAGCTGCGTAGTCTTTCCGCTACCAGTTTCACCAACAATGACCAGGATCTGATGCTCTTCCAAGGCTGCGAGGAACTCCTCCCTGTATACGTAGATGGGAAGACTCTTCCGAGTCTCATCCATACTCAGGGCTCTCTTCTCTGCAGCCTTGAGCTGTTCAGCCATGAATCTCTCTTCCTTCGACATGCCTTTGCCCTCGCCTGGCATTCTTGAATCCATAACCCATTTAATGCCTTGCTCCTCATCCAGGACGTAGTCATATTCGCCCTGATCTGTCCACTCTCTGCTTTGGACTTGAGCTTTGGCTTTGGTCGCTTGTTCCTTTTCCCACTCCTCGTGTTCCGTGACAAACTTTTCTTGACCGTATTCGTCACGGTCAACATAACGCTTGTACATAGCCTCCTCCTTCTTCTTCTTGTCGATCTTCCCCTTCTCCGTGATGTAGTCTTCTGGCATGGCGTAGCCATCCAAATGGTCGTCGATACGTAACCGCTCCTCCGCGATCCGTAACACCTCCCTATTCTTCGCAAATTCTGCCTTTTCCTTCTCGGACAACCTGACGCCGCTCCTCAGCTCCTCCGTCTCCTCCGAAACTTGTTTCCTCAACAACGCCAACCGTTCAGCCTCCCTCTTCTTCAAATATTCCTGTCGTGACCTCTCCCTAAGATCTGGCAGGGCTGCACTTCTCGCCGCCGCATCCTCAGCCAGCAGCCGCCGCTGCGCCAATATCTTCCCATCCTTGGTAGACGACCTATCCTCAACCAGTTTCTTAGTTTTATCATCATCCTTCTCTCTCAAACGCTTCGCAAACGCCTCCCTCTCCTCGATATCCTTTTGTCTCTCCCGCTCTTCCTTAGCATCTTCAGACAGATCCGCCTCATCCACATGGTCCGTCTTCAACCGTTTCGGCGCCGACTCCTGGAATTCTTGTTCCTCCGCTGAGTCGTATTCCTCGTCACCCCAGCGATCCTCATATTTTTCATCCCCGGCGGGCCGTCGGATAGTCCTGGGCTTGTGTTCAGTCGCACGCGGTGACCGTGGCCGGCGGGGCGACTTGTCACGTCGTGGCGAGCGTTCGCGCTCTCGACTCCGGTCGCGACGGTCCCTATCATGGCGCGAAGAGGATGATTTCTCGCCATCGCGTCGCGAACGCTTCTCCTTCTTCTTCTCGACGACCTTGGCAGGGCCCAGATCTTCCTCCTCCATGGGGAGGAGGGCGTATTTCTTGGTACCCATCGTTTGGGATCTGCTGGTTTCGTCTCTAAACAAAGCTTGGGACACGGCAAAACCAAAAAGATTGCCTGCCCTGAAAGCCTGAAGAAGACTCTTAGTTGTCACTGGTAAATGGTAATTTATGCTCTTGCGACACCTTGGGAGGCTAAGCAGCCTTGCGAGGCGCGACCCTTGCCAAGTTCAAAATTTAGGGTGTGTTTGCTCTGTTTGCACTCATTTCCTTTATCAATTAATGGCGAAATAGCCACGTTGAGCATATCATAATCCCTCGAGCTTGTAAATATTTAACCCCACCGTCACTCCTTTTGCAACACATGTCTTCATGATTGCGGATTCTTTGCTACCTTATATTGTACCGAGCATTGTACTTTGAATTGATTGAGGACATCAAGGGAAATCCACAAATATGTGGGTGCGGGCAGCGTTGCTGTTTATCTGCCTCGTGCAGCTTGTAGCTTGCGCCGAGGACTTTTATAAGGTGAGATAAGCTCTACAATCGCTGTTATAAAGGCAATATAATTATTTGTAAGGGCATCACTAATGTTTATAGCTTTTGGGCATTGACAAGCAAGCATCTACGAGTGACATCAAACGAGCATACCGATCTCTAAGCAAGAGATTCCACCCCGATAAGAACCCGTAAGTGCCTGCGCCTTTATTCACGGTTATATTTTGTATGATCGCTTCGGCGTCTAACATATGTTAGTGGCGACGAGACTGCGAAGCAAAAGTTCGTCGAAATCGCAGAGGCTTATGAAGCACTATCCGACACCGAGACCCGCCAAATCTACGATAAGTACGGCCACGAAGGCCTGAAACAACACGCCCAGGGTGGCGGCCACCAGCAACATCATGATCCTTTCGATTTATTCTCCCGATTCTTCGGCGGCGGTGGCGGCGGCGGCTACGGAGGCCACGGCGAGCGCCGGGGGCCAGATATGGAAGTGCGCATCGCCATACCCTTGAGGGATTTCTACAACGGGAAGAAGACAGAGTTTCATCTCGAGAAGCAGCAAATCTGCGACGAATGCGATGGAACCGGCGCAAGTGATAAGCAACTAGATGTTTGCGGAGAGTGCCACGGCCATGGAGTTGTCATCAGGAAACACATGCTCGCGCCTGGGATCTTCCAGCAAATGCAGGTCCGCTGCGATCATTGCGGCGGTCAAGGGAAAATTATCAAGCATAAATGCTCGGTGTGCGATGGCACGAGGGTTGTGCGCAAGGTTAATGAGTTCACGTTGGATATTGAGAAGGGCGTGTCGGTTGGACATCGTATACGATACGAGAACGACGCGGACGAGAGCCCCGACTGGGTTGCCGGCGACCTTATAGTCACACTACACGAAAAGGAACCAGATCTCGACGTTGATAATGAGCTGAAGGTTGACGGGACGTTCTTCCGCCGCCGTGGTGATGACCTATACTGGAAAGAAACCCTCGGCTTAAGGGAAGCATGGATGGGAGGATGGACTCGAAATGTTACTCATCTTGACGGACATGTTGTCCAGCTCTCACGACCACGAGGCAAGGTCATACAGTCCGGTACAGTAGAGACTGTGAAGGACGAAGGAATGCCGATTTGGGACGAAGACGGAGACAGCGTCTATCACAAAACGAAGTTCGGCAAGTTGTTCGTAGAGTATACCGTTGTGCTACCTGATCAGATGGAGAAGGGAATGGAGAAGGACTTCTGGGCGCTGTGGGAGAAGTGGAGGATGAAGAAGGGTGTGGATTTGGGGAAGGATTCAGGACGGCCTGTGAAGCCAGCCGTGAAGGATGAGCTGTGAGCAGAGAGCCAACAACAAAGAGCCGACCATGGCATGTGTATAATATACCAGTATAACCTATGGGAAGATGGGAAGAATAGATTCCTTGATTATGTTTATATCGCGTTCAGCGGAATGAGAGGTATTTGTAGTATATTCTGGCGATGAGCAGGGTATATTCTCGTGACTTGGGTATTCAAGCTTTTTTGAGCCTCAATACTCTCTTTATTGAAGTGCAGTAGTAGGGGAAGTTTAAGTCGCCTTATGGATTGGATGTACATCCATGTACATCGGTATCAGAGTGGCGAACCAGCAGCGGCAGCTAATCAAGCTGACATGAGCAGGATCCCTGATCGTCAATTCGTTCAACTGCCGCTTATGCTTATGTAAGCTGTCTTACGATTCATTGCGTACCAGACGGCGTGTCACTAACACTTCTTTCCATAGGCCATATTGTCAAGTATTCATTATTCCTCTGTGTATGTATAGTTCATGTCGACTATGTACACGTTCTTAGACTGAGTCCGAAGACTGGGTTGATATATGACGAGAATCATCGTTGTTGATCAGCTGCAACTTTTCCAAGACGTCACCCGGCAGGCTCGGATTATCACAAAGGCAAGGGACGTTTCAACACAATCACAACACATAGTCGCCGGTTTTTCGATCCTCCTCCGAGGTTACTGTTTGTATTATAGCCCGCATAATACAGACCGCTTCGAAGTGCCTTGCGACAGCTGGCTATACATAAGTACAACTCCCGTTAAATTTTAGGCGACAACGAGACGGCCTCACTACTCGGTCGATTTTGGTCGAACTAGAATTTTACAAACGAGAAATACTATTCCGCAATTATAAACATCGGGTCCTATGAGACAATAGCCCGCCTAGATGTTTTATTCCACACTGCGCATCCTTGCGCTCTCTGCCGGAGTGATCACTTCTGCTAAAGCGCTAGAGCAAGACCAATTCGACACCCCGATCCATTCGGAATGGCTGGGCAGCCATACGTCACCCGGGACAACCGGCGATGAGGAGATTCAAAAAGATATCCCGAGTTATGTCTTGGAGTATGCACCCCTGGTGCATCTTGCCAAGGACGAAATACACTGGCCCAGTCTGATGGATGAGCATTTGCTCCACACGAAACCATACGTGGATTTCAACCCTGTACCAAAGAATGAACAACATCCCACATTATCCAATTTGGGGGACCTTAATAGGCACGAGGATGGCCTCCACCTCTATCTCCAGAGTCGGGATGATGTATCGACGAGCCCGGCTTGGATGCTGAGCGCGCATAATATGCCCGTACCGCCACCCGTCACTCCTGGAATCAACGAGACCGATTCAGCTGCGCCAAATGGCGAGGGTAAGAAGGGTGGGAAGAAGCAGAAGAAGATCAGCAAGATAGGCGGGCGAAGTCCCGCGCCAGTCGTTTTGACTGTGGTTGATAAGGGTGACGGCGTCATACTTGCATTCTGGTTCTACTTTTACAGCTACAACCTCGGCAACAGCGTCTTTGGGGTCGGCTTTGGCGACCACGTTGGAGATTGGGAGCATAGTGTGATGAAATTCAGGAACGGGGTTCCGGAGACGATGTTTATCAGTCAGCATACTGGTGGACGAACCTACACCTTTGGCGCCATGGAAAAGTATGGCAAACGCGTAAGTCATCCACCTACTGCCCCTGAAATAGTATGATGGCGACTAATATTTTACAGCCCGTAATATATTCCGCCAAAGGCAGCCATGCCATGTACGCCACACCCGGCATCCAGGCGTATATTCTCCCCTTCGCCATCCTGCACGACACAACCTCTCACGGCCCACTCTGGGACCCAGCCTTGAACGTCCTCTCCTACCACTACAGCTCCCCCGAAGACCACTCCGACGTCGGCGCCAAATTCGTCGACGAGCCCTCGGCGTCCTCCTCTGACTTCACACCCGGCATACTCACACCGAGTCTCCAGAACCCCAACGCCCCGACCAGCTGGTTCTACTACGCCGGCTGCTGGGGCGACAAAGGGTACCCGTCCAACGACCCGCGGCAATACCACGCCCCCATCATCGGCGAGCGGAAGTTCGTCGACGGCCCCTTCGGCCCGCGCTTCAAGAGCATGGGCCGCTCCGACGTCTGCATGGTAGCCATATGCGAGGTCAGCACGACGATTGCGCCGCGATTGTGGCTTCTTAACTGGTTGTACAACTGGGCGTGGGTGTGTGGTGGATTCCTGGCTCTTGTGGTGGTTGGGATTACGGGGTATACGGTGGGGAGACACGTGAAGTGGGGTCATACGATGTTGGTACGGATTCGGAAGGGGAGGAGGACGACGAAGGTGCTGGAGGATGTGGAGAGGAGTCCGTTGTTGAGCGAGGCGACGAGTGAGGCGGAGGATGGGATGGAGCCGAGTGTTGTTGCGTTGGATGTTGATGGGGGGAGGGCGGTGGCGTATGGCACGATTAACGCGACGGTGGTTGAAGCCGCTGATAGAGCTGGATAGAGGGGATGGATGGAGTTGGGTAGGATTTGGGATTTGGACACTTAGATTGAAGGAGTTGGGAATAATTTATTTGGTCCAGGTGATGGCAGCCGGGCTGGGTTTGGTAGTGTTGGATATGGGTTGGAGTTCTGTGGTGGGGGAAGTGGAGTTTTACAATTGGGTTTATATAGACTTATACCCTCTGGACGAATTTGACGGCCTTTACTTCGTCATTCTTCGTTATTACCATGCTAAAAGCTGAACTGTACTTTACAACTGATCGAATTAATTGTGAGTTCAAGTGAAGAAACCTCATCCCCTGTAATTCGACATGACAAATGGAAGCTGAAGGTGCGGCTGAGGAATACAAGGCCGGGTAACGAAGAAAATGTAGTCAAGCGCTTTCAAATGACACTGCATTGGTTGTAGAAGAGCAAGAAACATATTGAAGTTGAAGTTCATGGCTTCATTTCCATTCATTCGGAGTCTAATGATATCCTATATCCCATATCCCATATAGTTCCCTAGACAAACATACATCCAATCACGTGTAAAGGATATATTTGAAAGGGAGGAGAGGGACCATTTAGTCGGACCGTCAACCTTGCAATAGCAGCATCCAGACGCCATTTCCGCAGTATATACGAGTAGTCAGACCCTGAACCTCGCCACAGCAGAATCCAGACGCCATTCCCGCAGCAGAAGAAACGTTACGACTCAAACTGCGCTGCTCCTGGGGTATCAAACGCACAAATCCCATCCTCAGTCACTCTTGTCACCATCGCTGTCGCTGCTACTGCTGCTATCCGAGCCGTCTGAATCTGATGAATCCCCAGAACTGGATCCGGAAGAGCTGCTTGAGCTATCAGAATCCGAGTCCGTTTTCGCTTTTTTGGATGGGCCTTCGTCATCACTGTCCTCTTCTGAAGTGCCGCTGTCCGAGTCTGAGGAGGACGAGCTGTCACTTTCGTACACCGCTGTCCTCTGCTTCCTCTTCCTCACTGCCTTTTGTGGTTTCTCCGCGTCAAGCTTCACCGGTGGTGCCCTGGTCTCCTCCACTGGCTTCTTGTTGCTCACCACAGGCGCATAATCGGAAGGATCACCTGGTGTGCTCGCCAGTAAATTCAGAACGTGCTCAGCTCTCATTCTCTTCGTCATCCGCTGCTTCATCGCCGCGTCCGGGTTAAGACCAAGTAGGATGCCTTCTTCCAAGCCCGTCCTTGATGAAATGGCCGTGGAAGTCATGGTGGCAACGTACTCCTCTACCGCCGTCTCATACTCCTCCTGCTTCTTCGACCGCTCTTGATCCGTCATCATGCCTGTGAAGCCTTTGCCGCCTTCTTCCGCGTCTTTGTCTCTTATTTCCAGTGCGCGGTCTCTCAGGTGCACCCGCGCTACGCCTTTCAGTCCGGCGATGTATTCGTAGAGTGGTTGGTTGTACTCGGTAGGAATGAGATCGGTATCGAAGGCGTTCTTGAGGACTGCGATCTGGTTGATCTTATTGAACTTCCAGTTTGCCTTGTCGCTGTGGAACTGGGTCAAGTAGGTGAGTGCCGGGTCGATGGGCTTCGACTTCACCACTTTGGACTTGGACTTCTTGGCCTTTGTCTTATCGTCTGGCTTGGTGGACTTCACACGCTTGACACGTCGTTCTGGCTCAGGTAAGGTGGTATCGACCTTCTCCTCGACGGTGGTTGGTGCGGGGGTCTGTAATGATGGCTGGTCGTTCTTGCTGGCAAAGAGGGGGTCGAGTTTCTTCTGTTCAGCAACCCAAGAGTTAAACAGCTGTTTTATGCTGTCACCGTCCTCCGTTTTTGTCTCTGGCGTGAAAGCAACCGACTTGCGCCGGCCTAGCATACCATCGGGCACGGCTGTTGGGGTTGAGGATATAGTAGACTCGGCCTTTTTGACCGACTTTTTGGACTTTTTAATAGGTGTAGATTCAACTTCCTCTGCTGCGCGCTTTCTCTTTGGCTGTTCCGCAGCCACGTATTCCGTGGGTGCTGCAGCAGCGACTGGTGAAGGTGCATCGCCCTCAGATTTGAGCTTAAGCCCCAGGCGTTTCCATGCGGGGATACGCGGGGATGAAGTTGAGGCGGACATTGCTGGTAGTATAATTGTTGGTGTAGTATGCGCAAATAATTTCAATCGTGCATAGCCCAATCAGTGAGCCTATGTTGAGTTTTGCAAAAATACACGTCGAGGCACCTCAGATGAATTTCATCAACTTTTTTCGTTATCGGGCTGCAGCCTCGCTTCGCGCGGCCGCGAGCTTTGGCGCTAACAAGTCGTCAGTGTTTCCAGGCACCGCGTGTTGACGTCTCACCCCAGCTATCAACGTTGAATGCAACTCTTCTTCCATCAACGAGCAAATGCAAGCTTAACAACCTCGGGAAACGTATAACAACTATTCAGCTATTTAACTCAGATTAAGACGTCAAGATGTCCAGTATGTTGAGCCAACCCGGAGCTCCAAACAGCCTTGGATTGGCACGGCTGACCACTTCAATGAACAGACAGCGCCGCCTATGACAGGCACATCACCATCTTTTCTGACCAAGGACGACTGTATCAAGTTGGTAAGCTATAGACACCTATTATCATCAGAAATAGCCCTGCGAAGCCGACAACCATCGACCGAGAGAAGCTCCGTGGTTTCAGAGAGCATAGCTAATCAGCTCCACCAAACAGAATATGCCTTCAAAGCTGTCACCGCAGCAAATATCATGTCGATCGGCGTCAGGGGGAAGGACTGCGCCGTAGTGTTATCACAAAAGAAAGTTCCTGTACGTTCATCACTCCCGACCCTTCAATACTCAGCTGACACAGTGCGTGCAGGACAAGCTCATCGACCCATCTTCCGTCTCCCATATCTTCAAGCTCTCCCCATCCGTAGGATGTGTCATGACTGGTTCGATCGCGGATTCGAGGGCGTGGGTGACGAGAGCTCGAGGTGAAGCTGCTGAGTTCAGATACAAGTATGGATACGAGATGCCGTGCGACGTATTAGCCAAGAGGTTGGCGAACATATCCCAGGTGTATACTCAGCGCGTAAGTTACAAAATCTCCGAATGGCCGGTTCAGAATGCTACGCCGAATACTTACAATCCGTAGGCCTATATGCGTCCATATGGTGTCTCAACCACCCTCGTATCCCTTGACTTCGAAAATGGCCCTCAGCTCTACAAGTGCGACCCCGCTGGTTATTACACCGGTTACAAGGCCACGGCATCGGGCCCAAAACAGCAGGAGGCCTTCAACCACTTGGAGAAGAAGCTCAAGAACAAGGACAGCGCAGAGGGTAACTGGGAGGAGGTTGTCGAACTAGCTATAACTACCTTGAGCACAGTCCTCAGCGTGGACTTTAAGAAGGGGGAGTTGGAGATCGGCATTGCTGGCGGACCGCGTGCAGACGGAAAGGAAGGGTCCGACCCGGGTTTCAGATCATTGACGGAGGAAGAGATTGATGAGCGTCTACAGGCTATTGCCGAGAAGGACTGAGGCAATTGGGACGGGAATGTGGAGTGAGGGCGTTAAGCCTTGTTGCCCGGTTTGCATTAGCGCCAAGATTACAGCTACTCAAGCATCACGGTTATCCTTCAGCCGGTTGTTGGTTGCCCTTGCCAGATTCGGGCCATGTAATATCAGAATAAGATTCGAAATCAATGAAGGCGTTGCAGGCCGTTTGCTATTGCTTCCATTGCTCTCCACTTACAGTATTAGACCCGTGAACACAAACAAATACCCCCTTTGCAATTGAGCGCCTCATAGAGGTGATTGGCTGCTTTTGCTTGAGACCTGACGCAAAGAGGAAGGAGATCAGAGTTCTCAACTGTGAAATGCCAACCCTGCTATAAGATCTCCCGTTTATAGGCTCTTAGTCTCGCGATACATCAATACTTGCTGCCGCGTTACACCACCCACCCAGAACACAGGCGATAGACGCGGATCTGCACAACTTCACCGTCGCCCAACTCTTGCTGACCTATACCTACCCTCCGATAACGCCACCTTCAAAAAGTCATCTCCACCGACACCTGAGAAAAAATTCGTCGCCACCGTTCCACTTCATCCGGACTAGAGGAGACTCGAGGAGACTCGAAGAGACTCGAGGAGAGCCTTACACCATGGGTCGCACGCGTTCACAGTCCGCCTTCAAACTCCAGTCCACTTCGCGCACGATCCACGCTCCCTCTCTGTCGACCTCTATCGACTAAGAAGCCAGAGATGCCATATGAAATCACTGGGCGACGGGCGCTATTGCCACTCGCGCAAAGACCAACCTCCGAGTTCCCCACAAGGCTATGGGGGGACTGTGGCTAAAATCCCCCTATCTCCGTTTTTCAGCTGTCTGGGACACATTGGCCCCCGCGCCCAGGATGCCGATTGGGCACAGCGCACATCTGATTATACCGCTGGGTTAAGATCGTTTCACAGGGCGATGTGCGCCGTACTCCGTACTCGATGGGTACTATGGTAGCCCCCTGCATCACCGCCGCAACACATGGATCAACGACGAGGGGCAAACTTTGCTCTCGTGCAGCATAATCATTGGTTGCTGTGGCGCACCGTGATGAGGCTTAGCTCTTCGACGCATGCTCCTTGACGCCACAAACCTCGCACTTGACCCGTAACGAGAAAGCGTCGCGAGGATTCCCCATCCACCGGCCCCTCTTTGTACGCATCCAGCCCTTGGAAAACTGTCTAAATCTCCTTACGGTCTGTGAACCCTGTGAACCCCTGGGTGTCTCTCTGGTATCAAAATATCAGAACCCACTCCATCGGATACTTGCTGCATACCCGCCAAGTCGGTCTCCCAGAATATCTTCCAATGCCCTACAATGCCCTATGGTATGTATGCGGTGTGGTTGCAGATCTCCCTGATGACAAACTTATGTGGTCCACACTTTACAGCTCGGTAGGGTTCACGGACAATTATGAGCTCCCTAACGGAACGTCCGTCAACTTTGCCTCTCTGCAACTGCACAAGTGCGTCGCCCTATGGATATTAGTGCAATGCAGATTCGCGATATCATGGAGCCGTTGACTGTACATCCGACAGCCAGCCACAGAACACGAATATGGGGATACGGCATGTCGTGGGTAATTTCAATTCCAATCATACCATATCAGGATACGTCGCCGACGTTGGTGAGGGTGAGGGCAGATGATATATATCCAGCTTAGACCGCGGATCCATTCTTTACCAATGCTGTCAGGCTATCAACCAGTCGAAAAGTTAATTCTCTTTGTTGTATTCTATTCCTCTCGTTCATTACCTTGCTCAATTAATATTAACATCTCATACTCACTCACTCTTATTGCTATTACCGATATATCCGTTGACGGATATATTTTTATCGTCCCAATGGCAGACGGATGTGAGTATTCCACATTTCTTAAGCTCCCGCCCGTTTCCGCGACCCCGATCGACTCCAACTTTGACAAGATGCTCATAAATTGCCACCTTGCCACCGCATGGTGCAATCGAGACTGATCCACTTCTCAGTGAATGATGCGCGGGCAACCCGCGTCGCCGACCTCCTCTCCGACTTCCGCGCCCTCCAGCACAGCATCGCCTCAATAACTTGCGACTCTCCTCACCCAGATGACTTCTATACCGAAGGCTACGCGGCGCTCCGCCAATGCTCAGTGGACGGGCAGCATGTCCTGAACGTGGCGGCCGACACGCGCGTGCCGACCGGCCGGGGCGGCCAGGCGGAGCAGGAGAAGGCGGAGTTGACGCAGGTGCTGCTGGATAGTTTTTCGCGGCGACACGAGGCGCAAAAGATATGTATGAGGCAGAGTGCAGCCATGCGCTGGGTCGCATGGCGGGATGGCGTGTTAATGGGGATGAGGCCCGATCCATCACATGTGCCTGCTTTGGTATCTTGCGACCAAGCTCTGCGAGCTGTGCGTTACCCATTCTTACTACATTGCCCCAATTCTTCTCTTCTCCTCTAGATTTTTGGCGGATTTCGAAAGAGGGACACTGCGATAGGAGCGGGGATACAATGCTGACAGAGATAATACAGGAACTCGCAACAGTCACCGATGAGAACATCTACAATTTAATGCGGAACTCGGACTACACCATGGGCCGCTGGACGGACGAAGACCCATCCTTGCGAAACGTGCAGCGCTGGCTCCGGAGTCGGCGTTGAGAACCTGCACGGGGATATTTATTTCAATTCACGATAAAAACGCCTTGACGGCTCGATGGTTATAGGGATATACGAAGAGCACTTTGTCTTCAATGTGCGCGACTTCACCATTTGTTTCCGGCATCGTTGGCTGGGTGCGATAGATAGCATGTGTATTATTGGGCGAAACCGGGGGCGAGGCCAGGCAATAGACGGGGCAGCTAGAAGGATGAGATACGAGATTATGGATATGGACATGGATATGGATATGAACCAGACGCGGCGAGGAATGTGGGAATACATGGATGGAAACACCCACGAGAAGGCCAAGTGAGGGGACAATGATAGGACGTCCTGGAGACGTGGCTTTATGCCCAATCCTAGGCTGGTGCCAGACAACGCCGTAGGCGTTCAGGCCGCAGGCACTGTATAATGATAATATTCCCCACATTTGAAGATAGGAAATTGTGAGTGATTCTGTGATGACGAAGGCAGTTGCAGCAACTGAGGATGTTTGACCGAACATGAGTGAAAGCGAGAACAAAGCGCGCGGAGTGGGTTCGGCAGATCCGACATGGCAAGCGCCTTGTCGCTAAGTATTTCATATTGTCGAGATGGAACCGATTTATCCAGTCTTTGACAGATGAGCCCAACGAACTACAATGTCTTCGCTTCATAGGCCCGAGCCGTCCGAACCGCTGTGGTGGAAGTACCAGCCAAATATCAAAATGGGCCGCAATCGCGAGACATCAGGCCACCCCAACTACGTATGCCAAGTCCGAGACAAGATTGTTTGAAAAGCACCGAAAAGAGCAGTCATGAGTAAAAGTCTATTATTGGATACGACGTATTGTCGACACAGTTCCTTTGGATGACAACTTTGGTGATTTCACAGACGCGAAGGAGCTTCGTGTGCAAACAGGGACTAGGTTGTCAACCCCCCCCCTGATCGAATGCACGATCAAATGCACGATCTAAGACACAAATGCAGTGCACTGACTCGTTGATCTAATGGGCTGATGACAGAGGCTATTGTCTTCGTAGGTGGCTTAAATTGGCCTGTGTTTTATTGACGATAAACATGCAGTCCGGCTGTGGTCTCAGCCACCTCGACATCATTATGTAGTCATATTAGTGTTATTATTGAGTTGTAGGTAGCGGAGTGAAACCACCGAGTATTCCCTAACCAGCTGAATAGATGCCAGACATGGTCTTCGCTAATATTGAATCAGATTGTGCTGTTTCTAAACCCTACTCGCCCAAGTATCATCCCTCCTACTGTAAAATACCTTAGATGTCTCATTTGACCCCGCCACCCCAAGGCCCAGACAGGCACGACTCCGACCAAGCCCCATCCCAATCATTGTCCTTGTAAATCTCATGTAGGGATTTGTTACGCTCGTTCCTACGGTACAAACAGTAACACCAGCTAAAAGGGAACACCATCGTCAGCAAAATGCCCGTTCGCAATCGCCAATCACAAGTGCCAGGTTCGGAGCCATGACTTACTTCTGGTACGCACTATTCGAACCATCCTCATGCAACGAGTCGAAGAAAGTGTCGATGCCGACTTGGGTGGGCGTATCGTCGCTGTTTGGGTTTCTCCAGCCTGCATTGGGGTCGTCGGACGTCTCCGGAATGCACACGGCGAGATTAAATAGGCCGCTACTCCGGAACGACTCTTTGAGATCCTTGCCTGGCCCGAAGGGAGCCCAGAAGTTCTCGTCCCTGCTGCGGTCTTCCTCGCCCATCCCGTATCTATCCCAGGATTCCAAGCTCGATATCATAATGTCGTGCGTGCTAAAGGGGTAATCGTCGCTGTCGAGCTCCTGTCAGAGAAAAGGGGTCAATTGGGAGAGGACATTGCAGTTTGGAAATACTTGCGTAGGGTTGAGATGGTGATGACGACGATTAACAAAATTAAGGGGTACTTACCTTCCATCCTGGAGGATCGAAGTTGCTGGTAGCCTGGTTTAATGGTGTCTTGTTGGGCAGGGCCGATTGGAAGTAACAACCGATGCCACTGATATATATCTTTAGTTTGTCCTCGTTGTTCCCAGCTTTGACCTCAGTGTTATCGACTACCAAGCGAAACACATGGTATTAATATCCCAGACAGTTCATAGTAGAGTTTGGGCACGGAGTGGGAAATAAGGTAGATACTCACAAGTTTCTTGCGACATTGGGTAGCAGGCTAGGTACACAACCTGCTGGCGCCAGGCGTAGTTGACGAGGTTGGCAACGGTGAGCTGGAAGAAGGCATTCTCGACATCGGTAACGGACACGCTGCCGCTGACGACCGGTATCTCTCTATAGTCCACCCAGGAGCCGTCTTGGAACAAATCGTGCACCTGTCGTGCACCTGGCCAACTACCATTACCAGCCACTATTGCGGCGTTGGCCTTGTCGAAAGTCGTCCGCGCGCCCTGGGACATGACGTCGGTCAATCTATAAGTCTTGTTAGGTTACGAGTTCATAGCTAGAGAGTAGAGTATAAATGGATGTACGACGTACTGCTGGAACGCTACTACATGATCACCATCATCGCCCGCGGTGCCGCCCATCTGGATTTCTGCTATGGCCTCGTATATGGCGCCACCAGTAAGGGCACCAGCAACAGCTCCAGCCCCGCCCCCGAGCGACAGCATGGCTTGTAGACCAGCGGCCAGCCCGTTAAGGATCAATGTGTCAAGCAGAACAGTGCCCTTGGGGACCGGCCAAAACGTCTTAGATAGCTTCCATGTTGAAATGACCTGTACTCAGCCTTCCCCATTTTCTGTATTATATAAGAGGTGGT
>JPKE01004294.1:0-55203 GCA_000750995.1 Pseudogymnoascus sp. VKM F-4520 (FW-2644)
AAAGGTACTTAGGCCCGGTTACGCCATTAGCCCGGTTACGCCATGACTTACGTTATATTAGTTTAGAGTTAAAGTGTAGAATATTATTGTAAATAATTTAACTTAAGTTGTAGTTAAGTTAATAGGGTGGCAATTTAGATATTAACCATAATAAATTAGAGCCTATTATATATCATGTCTCTAGTTCTAATAAGCTAGACCTTATACATAAACGATTAAATCATCTAAATAAGGGCTACCTTATTAATAAAATATCACAGTCACTTGCGACAGCCTAGGCGCAGTGCTCTTTGTGAGTTTAACCGCTAGGCGTCGCGTGTGGCAGTGTCGTCGGTTACTAAGAGGAAAGCCTAGCGGAGTGCGCTGACTTTGCAGCATCACCACAATTCCAAAGGCGATTCAATAATTCTAAAATCCAAGATGCAAGTAGATTAGATGTAGATACGTAATATTTTTTTAATTTCAGTCTAAATGGTCAAATTTTACGTGCGGGGTGATGAAGTCCTCACAGCGCCTTCCCTCCCCTTTTTTTCAAGACAGCCAGACGAGCATGACGACGGCGAACTCGCACGAATCCGAGCAGTTTGAGTACAAGAACGTGGTCATATTATTACTTATATTTTAGCTATCTACAAGAATCCCCAGCCTTTCTCGCCTTAGTACCTGCTTCTAAGGCCTTGATTACCTTATTAATTGAGGCAGGAGGATGAGAGGACATCCTCGAGGGCGCCATGTCCCTCACCACCCGCGCAAAGTACCTATCCCTAGCGTTCTTAGTCCTCCTCTTGATCTCGTCGACCAAGGTCTTCCTCATTGAGTAGTAATACGATCGCTCAGATGTAGTCTGGCGCCAGCCAGAGCCGTACTGCCTATCAAGCTCCTCGACAGACGGCGCTCCCCCAACCCCCACAGTCCACAGCCTCCAAAGTTCCGGAATCATGTAGATCTCACGGTTCAGCGTGTACGTAGGGATGACATCCCTACGTACAAGCGCCGTGACAGGCGTTAGCGGAGTCGTACGAGCTCCGCCTTATGGAATGGGGGCTCAAGGGAGGGCCGACGTCGAGGTTAGGGCAGTGGCATCAGAGGAGGAGAGAGGGGGCGTCTTCGACACGACGACGGTAGACGCTGTGTTCGTAGGACCCGCCGCCGCCGTCGCCGTGACGGTAAACTCCCAAAGAGCCTGCTCCTCCTGAGCCTTCAGGACTCAGATACTTCGCGTCGTGCTAAGGGAAGAGTTGATAGAGGATAGAATTGAAGGCAATGGTGATAAACGACTTAGGCTTAATGGCGGTGGCGTCCTAGTAAGAATTTTCCATAGGGTCTTCAAGTTCATTGATCGACCTTGGAAGATGTATCCCCTAGGAGTTCTGTTTAGTATAGGTTTCGATATTCAGCTGTTATTTGTTCAAATGCTTAATCACAGTACGCTGCGAGGCTGTCCGTTGTTCCTAGAATTAGACCGAGATACAGTAGAGGTAGGCCCGTTGCCTGCGTAGTGGTGAGATATCGAATATTGATTTGACAGCTGGGTATGAGGTGGCAACGTAGATGATACTGTTCCAGAAGCCTTGCAGAGGGACGACCAATGCGGACAGGTAGGACAAGGTAAAATTTGGATATGAGTGGACGAAGTTATACACTCGGCTTGCCGTTGGGGAAATCTATATTAAAGAGAAATTGTCAGCCTCTGAGTTCTATGATATGGTAGATCCAGATAAAGAGACGCACCCAAGTAACTAATAGTGCAAGAAGAAACAGCATTGCAAATTTGGCGTATGTCCAGATAATGGTATTTGCTTCGAAACTTGTCCTACGTTTCTTAGCAGCTGCTTTCGCTGCACTATGAGTTCGCCCTAATGGTAGGATGATAGATGACATGGCAGTTCTCCTATCGGTATAGACAGGGTCAGATGGGTATTTGGGCCTGGGGCTTGAAGTCCTCTCTAGTTCCAGGTCGCAATGAGGGCTAGAACTGCTTGCACCTTTCACTAGAGCGGGATGCGCTTCATTCGCGATCGCGAGGTCTGTCGCCCTCGGAAGGTCAATTTGGTTCTGAGTCATAGAAGACGATACCAAGCTATCTGAAGCAAGGCTCCTCAGCCGTTGTCTGCTTTTGAGGATTTCTCTGCCAGCAAAGATATAAATTGCCGCAGAGAGTACAATCAAGGCCCAAGCAGGAGCGAATACAACGGCTATGCGGAGGAATCCCCATTCGGAGCGAACCCAGCACCACTGCTAGTTATTAAAGTAAGTAAGGAAAGCAATCAAACGAGCCGGCCTTTAGGAAGACTTACAATCGCTGAACCATAAATCTTTCCTCTGGCCTTGGTTTCAATGAATAAGTACACGAAGGAGGGAATGAAGGGGAGTCCATAGCACACAATACAATACTTCCACTCAAGCTTTCTCAGCTGAGAAATATTATATCGGCGAAACAGAGTCAGGTAGACATTGCAGGCCATGCAAAAGGCCCAAATCGCATCTGCTAGTATAAACCTAATCCCTTTAAGTATGAAGGCAGACATAAGATATCACTACGAGAAGCACGAACCATTGCATGAAAAACCCCTGAAACTGGCAAAGTGGGCTATCTACGCCGTGCGAGATCCCTGATATTGCTATCACTGTTGCCACATTTGCGAATAAATTCCCCCACGAGGCATAAAAGATGAGTCGGTTAATTGGCGTATGGAAGTGGCGACTCCAGAGGAAGGTGGTGATGACAAACGATGAGCTTAGCAATGAGAGAATTGAGCAGGCTCGCTCAGTATATTCAATCGCACGAAGTTGCCTAGCGCTCAGCGACATCTATGAGGCTAGTTTTCATCTCTGATTCTCTAGTTTAACAGAGAACAAAGTAGGCCCTTAGGATTAATTATCGAAGATGCAATACGTCATCGGACAGCTCCCGCTGTTCTAGGGTTCGTAGTAGGCTGATTTTATTAGTGGGAATGATATTATTAAGATCTACTATACCTACGACTACGTTTAACTTATATAAAAGTGATGACTAAGCTAGTGTGATCATTTCACACTTGTAGATTCAGTTACAACTAATTAGGATAAACTGTAAGGGAGAAGACTATAACACTATACATAATTAAAAATTAAAAGGTATAAGGTATATAAAGCTCCTTATTACTATATAGAGCCCCCTATTAGCAGTAACAGAAAGTAAAAGTAGTAACTTGCTAAGTTATCAGGTACAGTTTCTACCATAACAAAATAGAACTGCTATAGTCGGTTCTTAGATTAACTTATATTTACGAATGGTGGGTAGTTAACCACAACCAATTAGTTAGGCCAGTTGGTGGAACATAACTTATGACGCCGCGGTTTATAATATGAAACCTCTGTAACTTTACAAAAACGCCTTTATCAAGAAGCCCTCTATCTCCAAACGCCTGCATGAACCCCTCTAATCAACGCCCGCCTGTAGATCAACAAAGATATTCACCAACGCTACTGCAATTTCTGCCGCAATAAGCACAATCACGATCCACTCTAGCATTTCCCCATGCCCAGAGGTCAGCTGCTCCTTCAGCACTGCCAGTAGATCTGCAATCACGTCGAGCCGCTCCGTTAGCAGCTGTACCCGTTGATCCATCTCAAGATAGCTTCGAACTGCCTGGTATACTGGCTCTAGCTGCGGCTCTACCCAGAACAACTCTGGCGTGTCTAGTACAGACCCGTTGAGGTGAATGCTAATCCGCAGGATGAACAGCTCGCCGATCTGCATATTGATCTCCTTTCGTGAGAGCGCGATTGTACCGGTACGTGCGATGCTTGCCGGTATGTCCTGGCAAGTCGTGATAGTATTGTCGACAAGCTCCTCGAAGAGTGACGTCTGTGTAGTTGTTAGCTTAGCATAGAAGGATGTAAGAAGAGGCATGCATACCTTAACGCTCTGGGCAAGCGCGTGGCTAATTGCCAGCTTAACCATGTAATTCGTCTTCTCCCTCAACGTAATGAAGTCATTGTACACCCTCGCCTGGTACTCCTGCGTGTAGTAAAAATTGAAGCACTCTGCCTCTATGTCATCGCGCCCTAGCTTCTCCTCCTCAAATCGCGCCAGTTCTCCCAGGAATCGTTGCTCCTGCGCTACGCTCATACCCCAGATCACTACCACACCGTACGCAAATATAAAAAGCTCAGGGACATGGACTGTCGTATCGAAGTCCGGTGTATCCCCTTCTACCACAGGCGGTGCAGCGGGCGGCGGGAGCAGTGCGTCAGGGACATCCTCGTCTGCGGCTGCGAGGGATAGGAGGTCTTCTTGCCGGCCCTCGACCTCGACCACGGAATCCGAGTAGCGTCGCTCCATCGTCTCAGCAGGCGCTTCCCTCACTGGCGCAGATCGCACCGCCTTACCTCCCACCCCACCCTTCCCATAATTATACGGCGTGTAGATACACTCATCAAACAGCCGTGGTGCCGCACCCCTTCCCTTCCCGCGACCCTTGAGAAACTGCATTAATCTGTCCATCCGGTACCGGTTCGCAGTACAATATGCCGTCACACGCGGCAACCGCTCTCGGTCCGCCTTCCCCAGTCGCGCCGCATCCCGCCGCGCTGTTGGGTCCTTAATCCGCGTGTACTGCGAGTACACATCACGCCCACTCTCCTCATCGGGACCCTCCTCACCAAAGTCGGGATTGGGCAGCAGTTTCAGCTTCTGCGCTGTTTTCGATGTGCGCTGTGGGCCGATCTTAGATGCAGGGACGGTGTTGGGGCCCAGCGGCGAGGGGCTGTAACCCGCGGGCGCGCCGGAGCTGTTGCGTCGCCGTAGGCGGTGGTTCAGCGCCGACAGCATTGGCATCGGCGTGGACGGTATTGTGGCCACAGAGGGTGTCGGGTTAAAGGTTACAGAGCGTGCTTCGCGGGGGGCAGGCTCGGGCGCCGACGTGGAGGGGAGAAGGGGCGTTGTCTCGGAGGTTGGCGGTGGGGGGGACATTGTGGCTGTTGGGTGGTGGTGATGGGGCATTGGTGCGGCTGTGGCTATGTGGCACAGCGTGTGTGGGCAGGTGTTTGTGTGCAATGCTGTGCAGGATGTGGTCGTACAGTATGGGTTGTTTGTGGCTGTTCGCGATAGGATTTTGTGGTATAGTAGTAGGATTTTGAGGGTTGGACGTTGCTATGCCATGGCAGTTATTTTCATAATGACGACGACGTTGAATTGGGTTTGGCGCAGCGGAGTTAGCGAGCTACTCTAGCGTATCTCCCGTTATAAACTAGTGCCAAGCTAGAATGGGGAGCTTAAAGTAGCACTGGAGTATGTCCTTATCATTTTTTACTAAGTTCTTCAACTATTCCCTGTATAATTCCTATATAATTCCTATATTTCCCCAAGTTGTTGAAAAGTAGTAAATAGCGCATGTAGTGCTGTGCTTTACTATATGACGAGGGATGTGGTGCTACTGGAGTTGCTACTGCACGTATGGGCCGCCGATAAGGAGTACATACCCCGCATGGTTATTCTTGTACTAGTACAACCACTGTAAGTAGATACTATACATCATTTATGCAAGATCAGCAGGTGGCCAGTCATAGTCAGCCATAGTCAGCCATGGTCATTACCCTGTAGGAAGCGGATAGAGACTTACCTGACATGTAGCTATCTGGCTATAATTGTATATATTTTGTACTGGGTACCTCTTGGTCTCAGTACAGTAGATAAGTGATAGATAGTACTCCACACAATACAAGTCGTCCCCTCATCATCGTCCCCTCGTCATCTTACTTACTCTTGTGTTTACTACATCTGACATCTGTGTTTACTCAACCTCGTTCTTCCTACACCAGAATATTTCAGTGGCTGCCAATATGTCCGCCACCTCCTTGCCAGCAAATGTCCACATCTCTCAGCATCCGTGCGCACAAGCAAAGCTTTCGCAGCTGAGGTCAACCAAAGCTGGTGCTCGCGAGACCAGAGCCCTGTTGCACGAGATATCAACCATTATAGCGGTCGAAGCCACGGCAGCTGGTTTAACTGTGAAAAATGGACCCATTGTGCGTATGAGGAGGGTGACCTGCATTCTATGCCCATCTCTGACGCAGATGTTAGGAGAAAACCACCATTGGCTACGAATATACCACGGCTACGGTAGCCCCAGAGTCAATATCTCTCGTCCCAATCCTCCGATCAGGTCTTGGCATGCTCGATGGTTTGTCTCACTCTCTGTTCCAAATTTGGGATAGGATTTTGTCAATGTTGACTCCCTCTAAGCTATCCAAACTGTCCTCCCAGAATCGGTTCCCGTCCACCACCTCGGACTTTTCCGCGAGCCCACCACCCTCTCACCCGTCGAGTACTACAATAATTTGCCCTACCATATCCCAATTGCCGGCTCCCCGTCGGCAACTCCAACTCGCAACTCATCTGCCTCGAAACTCGCGATCCTGCTCGACCCCGTCATTGCTACTGGTGGTACGTGTGCCGCTGCCATTCAAACGCTACGAGAATGGGGTGTCGAGAAAGTGATTGTGCTGGCTGTTTTAGGGGCTCTCCCGGGGGTGGTGCGAGCAGCAGCGGAATGGCCCGAGGGAACAGAGATCTGGCTTGCTGGGTTGGACAACGATGTTAATGAGAAGGGGATGATATGTCCAGGCTTCGGGGATGTGGGTGATAGGTTGTTTCTGACTATCGGGAAGTAGACTGGTGTTGAGTGAGCGAGTTATGATATTGGCGCTTAGAGGTACCGAGCTTGCTTTGCTTTGAACCGAGAATAAGAGGAAATAGCACCTGTTTAATTAACCCTTTCTATTACGCTACTCGTGATTGTTCCTTGATATAGTTTGGATCCCGGAGACTCATTCCATCTAGGCGGTTTGGCAAACAAATCCTAGCCTCGAGGTGCATATCTATCTTCATCCAAAAGTGATCCTTCTCTCCAACTGTCCTCAACCCACTCAAGTGTGACAATTCGTGGCACTAGCCTCCTATGCGAAATCCTCTCCCTGATAGATCCCAGTGAGTCAATACCCTTTTGCACAACGATATGCGTAATACTGGTATCCTCCAAGTCCCATGCCATACTTGCCAGTCCAAATCTTAATTTATGCTCCACTAACAGGCACTGGAGATCGTCATCACTCAAATGTACTACGCCCTCCCCCTTTATCCAGCCAGCAATATGTGCACAAAAGCCAGAGAACATGAAGCCCTTCATATCCCTCAAACCGAGGTCATGGTGATGCCCCTGTAGCTGACTTAGGAGCCCGTCTGTTTCGAAATCACTTTCTAGCTCTTCCTTCGGCATACCATCACATATTTCCTTCAACTCGGCGGCCCCAAGGTCGCGAGCATAGCTGTCACCAAACCTATCGACATTTTGCTGGATCCTTTCTACCTCTCCTTGGACCGTGTGAAACATATGCCGCGGCTCGAAAGGCACCAGATGTCCCTCCCGCCCAAGGCTATCCTCGTACTGCTGAACGGCATCAAACAACCACCTTGGCCTCACCACGTTCTGTAATCCGCTCTTTATTAAGCTCGCCACCTTTACGACCTTTTTGTCCGCAATAACGATAGTATCTGTTTGTGCTGTAGGACTCTGAAATATGGAACCGCCATTTGCCTTGATGTACTGTTCTAGCTCCGCCTTGCTCTTTTTCGGCGCCTTTGTAGCTTCACTCAGCACGCAGAAATTCAGGCCATGAAAGGCGTCCGAGCCCTGTCCCGCATATGGCTTGGTCGCTTTATTCTCATCTCCTGCGATTAGAAGTTCCTTTTTGGATGTTCTCGCTGCCTTGCGCCGAGTGTCGACCTTAAATTCCTTCTCTTTGCTTTCTTCTTCCAATCTTGACTTCAAATTTATGAATTCTTGAATACTCAGTGAAGTACTCCAGTCCCTGTCCATCCGTAGGTGCTTGAAGCGCGGAAAACGTAGCGTCAAACCCGTCTTAAACGAGTCGCTGGCGGATACGGAAGCGGCCTTGACGGATACAACCACTGAGTCGCAAGGTCTGATCCACACATCCGGCCTTTCAAACTGAGCATCACCTCCAGCCAGCTCGATTAAGTTCGTGGGCGGTTTCTTTGGGTCCCAATCCACCCATTTATTCTCTGTGTGGTGTCTAATGTTCGCGTAGTCCTCGGCCTTGAACCCGCCTCCAACCTTGAAGAACGAATAGCATTTCATCGGATCTGCGCCCTTTTGTATGTGGTTTTGATCAACCCTCAGTCCACAAAGAAAGCTTGAAAGTCGGCCTCCCCGATGCCCAGAGCCATAATAACCACCAATGATGATACAGTCTAGTGACTCGCCAAAGCCGGTCATGTACTCTGGCTTCACCTTCATCCAGTCGTCATTACGCGAGTTGAGACGGTAGATGGAGCGTGGGTTCTTGAGAACTAGACCTTCAGAAGCTTCTGCCACGACTTTCCGGAGTAGAGGCTCTATGGCATCGACAGAATGTGCCGAGGTGTACGAATGGACTTCAAATCTTCGGTGGACGTTCGTGATGCATCTTTCGAGGGCTCGGCGCCGGTCGCGAAGAGTATAGTGAGTTAGAGGTTCATCGTTCAAGTAGATGATGTCGAAAATTCGGAAGAGTGGGCGCGGGCCACTGCCAGCAAAGGGGTTGCGCTGCTCAGATAATGCAGCAGTTTTAAGAGTACCGAATGGGACCATTATATCCGCCTCGGGATCCCAGGTTATCATTTCGCCGTCGAGGATCAAGTTTCTAACACCCGAATCGAAGGCTCCCTTCAAATGTCTCGTAATAGCGCCATTTTCATCCTCGAACCCACAGCCATAGAGGTACGTGTAGTCTTTAGCTTTTCGGGACCAAAACCCAAACTTCTTGCCCCCTGGGACTGAATCATCCACGACCATGTGCATTTGCATCCTTTCACCATCCAGCTTCTCCTCAATCCAAAACTCGGTGTCGTCAGGGGTAGGCCTCATGTTATCAACCATTTTCTGAAATGAATGCATTTGAAACTGGGCCAATTGCGGCTGGAAACATTGCATGAGCGTAACTCCTGTTTCGTTGCCTTCTAGACGGATGGATGGATCCGTGAGCTCCCAGCAGACTCGGCGAAGACTCGAAGAGACATTAAACAGAGTTTCTCCATCCGGGTGCCATAACTTGGGATCATCGTTAGTGCAAATCTCTGAAGGAAGATGGAGTGGTGGGGTTTCGTACATCAAGGAATGTCTTCTCCGAAGCACCAACTTTCATTTGCCGGAGTATTATTCGAATTAGCCACATCAGCTCATCAGCGTTCATTCTATTGTAGAATATCTGGAAAAATGGGAGTTGCGCCTCCTCTTTGGGTGCGGATGATAACTGGTCCAGCAGCTGGTTGACCTCTGCTATCCGCATGTTGCCCATTGACGTCCTCATCGGCCTTTTCGATAGTACCTCAAAACATCTTCCCGCAAAGTCTCCTGCCATCCTACTCGCGAATGTCTGGCCAGGCAGCTTCCAATTAAGTAGATTATAGCCATCCTCGGAGTTCTTATCGATCTTCATCAGCTTAACAAGTAGCCTGCCGATTGTTTTCTCCTTCAGCCCATACATCGCACGGTCACGGTCTTTCTCGGGAATAATAAGACGCAATGCGGGATAAAAGTCATGGCCAACCTCGCCCCTCCACCGCGAAATAAAACGCTCGATAATGATGCGGCGGACTTCATGAGGTGACTGTTTGGTTGGTCCATGGGGCCCACGCTTGGCGCGACCAGTAGTTGAGGGGCCGGTTGGTTTCTTCTTGTTCTCGCTCAATGGAGTGAAGAGGGAGACTAGGAGTTCATGGAACGGGAGGGTCTTGTGCTGGTTGAGAGGGCGGTTTGGATACCTTGACAATGGCCTGTGAGCAAGGTTTCATCGCGATATTGGGGGTCTTAGAGGCTTGAGATTTACTCACTTGGCCTCGAGTTCTTCCTTACTCAAGGGTCCATGGCCATATTGGAGATCATCGTCTTCGCGTGCCTCCTTATCGATATGCCGCGGTGTTCTTTGGCTGGACATGGCTTTCTTTCGGTTTTTTTAGGTGGAGGTCGTGATCACCGAACAATAACTTTAATAGTTGCGATGTAGACTAGTCACTGGTAGCATTATTTATGAGACTGACAAAATACTATAGCCACATGAAGCTCTTGTTGGATCGCAAGAGTGGCTTCTGTCCTTCTGCCTTCGGAGGGAAGTGTGACGTATCAGGCGCGTCACAAGGCATGAAGTGAAGTGAGTGAGGCGAAAGTGACGCGTGACCACGTGACACCAGATCAAAAAGTTATACTCCGTATTTTGATTGTACATACAGTACTGTACTTGGCTGAAGTGCTGGCTGAAGTGCTGGGTCAGCTGACCTATATTCTGTCCACTAACAAAGAAGGTGTTGAAGTTTCATAAGCGACACTTCAGTGAGAAATGGGTACTTACATAGTACAAGATATACGCACACTTTTAAGTTTGCTAATGCAGTACCCTTATGTAGTCTGCCTCCCTTTGTATTAGTATAACATGCACTCCTGCCTAAACCAAACCCTACTGTCCCTATCTCCTTCCCTATCTCCTTTTTCTTTTTCCCTCCTTGGAAGATACAGTGCATCCTTGCTATCCTTACTACCAGTCATAGCAAATTGACAGAAATTAGTAGAAATTAGTGTTGTCGTTACCGCCAGTAGTAATAGAGTACTATACTGCCCATCTGCCCATATTTCAGCATCTGTTGTATGTATATTAAGGCCACTTGGCGCACTGATTATATTATCTCTTCTGTCTTTTTCTCTCTCTCTCTCTATATATAACTCTGCGGTGCGCTATTTATTACTGAGCCTTCTGAACCTGAGCCGATTAATCTTTATTACTATTTTGTGCATTTAGGTACGAGGTATCTTACTCTACAAAGAGTCACACGAGTACTACAGTACGTATCCTGCACAGAGATCACTCCCGCGGCCCCAGACGAACCTTATCCGATAAGCCTGCTCTTGTGCTCGTCAGATCACATACGGAATACGGACTACTTCCTGTTCGACCGCCTTCACTCACCAACCTTCCTTCCTTACCATTATCTTCTTTATTCACAAACAGCGAAGGCGACAGGGACGCCATCTCCCTCAACAACTATATATCTACTCAAAGCACATCATTGCGAATGGGACTGTGCGCCTCTTTTCGCCTCGTATGCCTCCGACCACCTTTACCTAACTTCCGCGTTGGTTCGGCGGAGGAGCAGCTTCACTAGACTAGACATTCGCCTATAACGCCTACTGCACTCAGAGCTCAGTTTCTGGAGCTTCCGCATGACCATGCTGGCACCTCGATCATTTCTATTCAGCTCGACGAAACAGTCCGCTGCCCTTCCTCTCCCTCGACAACCCCCAGCATCGGATACACCGCCGACAACTACGGGAAAGGGATCGGAAGATGCTCTAGCTTTAGGTTGCGGTCCTACAGAAACTCTACCTGCAAATACTACTTTGGAAAATGTGAAGGGCGGCTCATCCAACCCAGTCGGGATACCCATTCGCCAGGTTAGGGATCCTAGCCAACGAAACCGTGGCGCCAAAGGACGGCGATACGATGGTGAGGAGACGAGCGGACCTAGATCTGGGGACCAGCAGTCACAAGGAAAGGCCTCAGCCGCTGTCACATCACTCCTCGCGAACACTACTATTCCGCCTCCACGATTTAGAACACTCACTCGCCGAAACGGTCAAACACAACGGTTAACTCTCGATGCTGCGTTTAGTGAGAAGGGCGATTCTGAAAAGGAATACAGCCCAACACTAGGAGGGAGTCCGCTGGATTTTCTTCTCTGTCCACCAGATGATGTGCCGGATATGGATCCATTAGGTAGCGATGCCGAATCGCTACCGCATCTGTCGTATGTTTCCAAGAGAACGGTTTCAGCAGATTCGGTGCCGTCCCTTACCGATAACTCGATTGGAGGTAGCTACCTATCTTTCGGTTCTTCAGTTTCACCTCAATCCCGAGGGAAACGGTTCTTGCCGACTAGAAAGCTCGAACCGCTGGCTTCTACCTTGGGAGACCTCCCATTAGACCATCCTCTATCAGACCCCGAGCTAGATTCCTGGGAGATAGATTTTCGGGTGTTTGGGGATGGCAATAAAGACACCCAGAAGCCAGGTGACATGCCTACGCTACGCCAGAAATCGGCATTCAAATCAAATTTAACTGCGTCCTTGCGAGCATTGAGATCAGCGGCAAAGTCCATCTCAAACATGACAGCCCCTATGATTACACCGGACGATTTTCTTACGAGATCGATTATTGCTATCGACCCAAAAGTTCCCTTTACAGATGAGCGTATGCCGCCTCGCCTGGATAAGATGCCGACTCCAGCTCTTCGCCGTTACCTTAACCCCACGACCAACGCACCCATCGAGGCCCATGTCCATGCGTCACGCCCACAGGCTACTTGCTCTCAATGTACTGCTTCTATTCAAATGGAAACTTACAGTAAGAGTTCAAAAGCCGCTAAGACAGAAGCCGAAACCGTCACTAGCAAACATTCTGGCAATTCCTCCCCAGAAGCATGCAACGGGCCAGTTACTCGCCAACGCGACATGCGAGAGAACAGTGATTTTATCCGCGTGGCAGTTATGGAGATGAGAATGAGGAGGAATGGAAAACTGGACGAAAATGCGCCCGGACGAGCTAGGTGGGCTCTTCCCCCTAGACGCGTATCTACTGGTGTCTACGAGATTGGCGAAGGAGGCGTTCCACTGCGCTGGGTTGGAGTTACAGCTGGCTGAAGCGAGTTTTGTTTACTGTCATATCACATAGACATCGTTGCCAGATGTTCCTTACATTTACTCAAGTGTTTTTTGGAAAACTAGCAAATTTTTGCGAACTATCGCAGGTCTCGACTATCGCCAGTCTTTGCTTTACGCGCGGCCCCCTTGGCGTGTTTATCTTTGACCTTTACTCCTCCAAGCGTTCCTACACTAACCCACACGCTGTCACCTACCCTCTGTGGCAACTTCCTGCCCTTGAGCCGTTGATCAACGAGCCACACCCCCGCTACGAATTCGTCCCTGGACAACATTCCTGTCCTACCGCGATCGACCAGCTCCCAAATATCGGACAGGACATCATCCGGCAGCCGCGAGCGCGACCAGATATCCCGCACAACGAGACTGGACACACAATCTTCTGGCGGTGAACGAAGGCTATCTGAAGCCCCTGGCTTGGTGCCCACAATACTCGAATTTCTCCGGGGAGGCGGCGAGGTGATTCCTGGAACAGATTTGATTATGGTGGATGGAGACGTGAATAATCCCTTATTGCTTGCCCAAAGTCCTTCATAACGTTTGCGTTCCCGATCGCTCACTGCATCACGCCAGCGCTTCCGATCTCCCTCGTGGTGTTTATTAGGGTGTTTCTTCATTAAATTCTTTCTCCCACGCTTCGCCATCGACGTGTCCTCATCGTCAGACGATCGTGGCGTTTTGCGCATTGTCGTACGCATACCAGTCTTGCCTCCAGTATGGTGCTTCTGCAGGCTGGATTTTGAGGGTGAAGGAGTGCGTGATGATTGTGACATGTGAGCTTGGGCATTGGCGAATATTGAGGTCGTGGAGCGACGGGTCGGAGGCGGTGCTGGTGCAGGTTTCTTAGAAGGCCCTGACGGCGATTGACTACGAGAGGATGCCAACGCAGAGGCCACCATAGCGTTAGCGAGAGAATTAACAGTCATAGAACTTCGAGATAAGGCTGTCGGATCCCGAGATGCAATAAAGGGCCGCTGTTGTTGATTCGGGTGAATGTGCCTGGGCTTGGCGACCGCAGGCTCTGGCTTGTAGTCAGACTGAAGGCCGTCAGAGGCAGATACGAAGGAGTTTTCGGAAGAAGCGTCTTCATCATCTTCTGTATTGCTTGGAAATATTATGGGATCTTTGTTTATATGTTTCTCAGTATATTTCCCTGCGGATTTCGTCGTGGATGTAGATGGTGGTAGAAGTCTCCTTTCTGCGGGATCTGATTCTGGAATGGGAGGGTTGGCACATGGGCTCCCTGCCAAGGCTCTCCCTGGCAAGGTTTCCGGCTTCGGCTTTGGTTTTGGTTTTGGCTTTGGATTATTGAGGCTGGTTCTGATCTCTGGGGATTTGGGGCCAGGATTTGAAAGACTAGGCTCTGGTTTTGGGCTTGATAGATCGTTCCCTGAGTAAGATAGAGGGCGCTGGTATTGGGGACTAGCATCCGTTTTCGAAGGCGTTGAGGCGATTTTCTCGAATGCATTGATTAATTGCGAAGTCGGAGGTATAAATGCGTTTCCATTAGTCTCGGCCGACATAGGACTCAAATAGCTATTGGTGTTCTCCATCAACCCATCAGTCTCTCCATGGTGTTGCCCCCCTCGTCTGTAAACTGTTCGTTGTTGTCCTGTCATTGACTTCCGATTTGGACTTGTGCTGACAGACCTCGAGGCTGCTAGATTTGCTGCGATGTGTGATTCGGAATTCCCCTTTGCCAGGCGTTGAATAGACCTCTTCTCGTCCCCAGTAGAGTCATTAAGCCTGCTGCGGACCGATCCACCATCCAGCCCAGCTCCGACAGTACCTTTGCCAGTGTGGTGGCGTGTCAAGGTATTCCCAGCGTCGTCATCTGTGGTTGTCCCAGTATTTTGTGACGAGATTGTTCGCCCGGCCAAAGTCGAGTCCCTGCCTGCCTTTGACGCCGCAGCGAGAGCTGGGTTCTGGTTGATAGGCTTCAGTGTCGGCTTCGGTTTCAAAGGTGGTTTCCCAAATGCCATCGTGGCACCTTGAAGGGCGGCATTCTGGTTTGGCCCTGTGGGCTGTCTTGCGGTCCTCAGTTCGCTGTCATGGGGTGCATCACCGGTAGCCATTGGAAGGTTAAGCCAGGATGAAGCCGTTAGAGTAGGAAGAGAAGCTTGCCATATAGGCAAACTTTCATGGGAATATTTTAAAAGATATGCATGTCACTGCTAGAACGATGGTGGAAACGGGTTTGTATTATGTTACTCCGACCTGTTATTGTTGCGTACAGTTCATTCGTATTCGCTGATGGCCGCCGCTCCTTGTCACTTTACCCACGCGTTAAACTAGAGTACGAAGTACAGTAGCGGGCGCGGCTGACGTATGAAGGGTGCTGGCTCCACTTCTTGGCTGATTCTATTCATAGTACACCAATCACAGTCTGTACCTAGGAGCGAGGCTGACAAGACGACTTTCTATGTAAACAAGGCTGACATTCATTTTGACGATTTGGATAATTCTTTCAAGTGTCATTATGGCATTATTGAAGCAAATCAGACGTTTTGAAACGCAAAATAACATTTCTACTCTTGACATTTGACAAAGACGTCATGTGCTGGCCATATCTTCCTCCCCTGAACGCCGGACCAAGCCAAACCATAATTCCCAGACCATCCATCCCCCCTGATATCCATCAAAGTACAACCAACTCCTACAAAACACGATACAGTCCTTAAAAGATCAATGCCAGCAAAAAAATACAAGAAATGAACACATCATGACACCAGTACTGCTTTTATGCAGAACATAGTATCGAACGACTCACAGCCTGCCATGGGTATCGTGTAACCGTCCCTCAATACTCATAAAGACTAAACAAGTCAGGCTTGAAGCATCTGCACCGCCAGCATATAGCAGTGTTCAGAGCAGAAGCTGTAATAACGACCTAGAAGGCGTCCTCGTCTGTCCAGTTTGCCTCACTACCAGACATAATCCGATTTCCGTGGGAATCCACAACCACACGGCCAGCATGAAGTTCAGGAGGATACCCTTTTTGCTTCTTCATCTGAGCGCCTTGGGGAGGTGCGTATCCATCTTCAGGAGTGAAACGCTTTCCTCGTGCAGCTCGAAGCCGAGCATAGTAGTCGTCAGAGGCATCTTGCTCTGGCTCCGAGACGTCATCGTAGGTCTCCCAGTTCTCGGATCCTGACACCGTTGTTGCGGACGCTGATGTGTTGGAAATCTGCCTACTTGGCGGATTTGGAGGGCATGAGAATTTCGGCGCACGCTCATCTTGGCGCATGGAGGATGAGTAGGAATTCGCATTCGAGAAGCCGCGGGAATATTGGTCGTAATTACGATCATCATAAACATCCTCGGGAGGCACGTGGCGCACAATCGAGTTCGACTCGAAGCTTTCGCTCCTTGAAACCGAAGCAGAATCACGAGGTGGCTCAAAAAATTCTCTCATCTTGGGCGGCGGAGCGCGAGCTGGCGGTCCCATATTTCTAACCGTCCCAGTAGCGGGCCTCTTATCTGCTTGCGCCCTCCTCTCAGGAGAGTTATTTCCGTGTTTGAGGCTGGATAGTGGAGCGCGCGCAGGTATTCTTGAAGGAGTTCTGCCCCCTGCAGCCGAAACAGAGCTTGCTAGGGGATTTCGTTTGATTGACTCCTGAGCGACCGGAGTCTTCGCTCCAGCTCTGGAAGGAGGCGGTCTCATGCTGTTGGCGCGGCTTGCGGGAGCCGCCTTTTGGGTTCTTGCAGGGGCTGGCGCTGGTGCTGCTGGAGTCCTTGATCGAGGTCCCGGGGCTTGTTTGGCCTCGGACACTTCTAGTTCATCGAGATACCTCTCACCATGTACCATAAATGGTCTGCCATACTCGTCTTCCCATTTCTCAAGAGACCTACGCAAGTCGACTGCCACCTTTGGCAGTTCCTTGGCAATTCTCTTCCTCATCTTCTCTTCTCTCAGCAGCCGCGTAGGATCACGTTTCTCACCCTTCTGGCCACGCATCATAAGCCTGGAAGCATCTTGGCTTGCAGCTGAAAGGTCGTCTCGGTCTTTCACAAGAGATCGGTGCTTGTCGATAAGGGCCAACATTGGTGCACGCTGCTCCTTGAGTGATTCCAACCGATTAATTTCTTGCTCATGTGCTTCAAGCAAAGCATCACTGTAGACATCCGAAAAGGCGGGAGTGAATTCAAGCATTTCCTCCTCAGAGAAGTAAAGCCCGTCCCATAGTTCCTGCAGTTTATATCGAGCATCTTCAACAAATAAGTGGAGGTTTTGCCTCTTGAGCTCGTTAAGCCTTGAAAGTTCGTCTTCAAATTCGTTGATCTGTCGCACGCCGCATCCTCGGTTGTTGTTAACGAACCTCTTTCTCTCTGGCTCGTCGACTCCAAGGCGCTCCCAAAGGCCCTCAACTGTGGTGCGTAGTTCTTTAAGGCGTCTCTCCCTGGCTTTCTTCTCATCACCTAGCTTATCGCGCTTGCTTCTAAGCCTTGCGATATCATCTTCATGGAGACCGAGTTGTTCAGGAGAATCCCGATAGTATTTAACAATTGTTGCATCGGTTTGCGCCTGAGGTGTTCCAAGTTCGGCCCAGAGTTGAATGATATTCTCCGAGAGAGCTTTCACGGTTGCAACGCGACGAGTGTACTCTTCATACACGCGCGTAAACTCGTTATCAAGAGATGTAACGTAGGTCGGGGAGAGGTCAAATGTTGGAGGCACGGATGAGTTAGCGGTGGTAGGCGGCAGTGGAATTCTGATAAAGGAAGACTCCAGATGCGACGAATAGGATTCAAGAGCCTGGACAAGTTCTAAATAATTAGCAAAATAACCTCTAGAAAGACGAAATACGCCAATTCATGCGGATGGCACTCACTCTTAACTTGTTCGAAACGCTCCTTGTGTATTTTGCTGAGTTGCGAATGCTTCTCTTTCAAAGTCTGTAAACATTGAATCAAAGGGTATGAAACTTTTAGGGATTGATCTTCGACATTGTAATCGTGCATGTCCTTTGAGTCATCGAGGGACGACTCCATCTGTTTGATAGTTGTGATAATGCGATGCGCTTCCTCAGTCATCTCGTTTTTTTCCGCAGAAACTATCCGCACTTGGTTGTGGAGTGTTTCAGAGAGCGCAGCAAACAGCTACGGCACATACAGTGTCAGCATAAGATCATTCTATGAAGCATCTATCATATCACAGTGCGCGTATGTGGGGGGGCGTATGCATACCTCCGCCTCGCGCGACTCTCTGTCATGGCTGGGTACCCCAATCTCATCGAAGAGGCCATGAAGTTGGCCAACAATAGACGACACCTGCGACGATAAATAACTGGTGTCCATGGTGAAGAGGGTATTTCGGGTGTTTAGTGAGTGTATATCGTGTCTTGCTGCGATTGTACCTGCGACTGTATGTGGGTCGTTCGTTGACCACCGACAGCGACAGTGATCGTAAGGGGTGCCAGCGCAGTTGGAATGGGCGGTAGCGATGAGTTGCAATGGCAAAAGCCTTTTTTGTTATGTGTTACAATTCATCAGCAACGAAGTCGGGCTGGACGCGTTCGTGGTTGTTTTGTGTAATATCGTAGAGTACTTGCTTGTGCCTAGCGGAATATCGCGATGATGGGGTACATATTGGATAGGCGCGTGTTTATTCCGGGACCAGAACGTCTGTTTACCCAGCAACCATGGCAACCATGTGTACGATGAACCCATGATGACTTTGGGCGGTAGGTGTTTCGCGCTAGTTTCATTACGTCAATATTCTGCCAGTGACAAGCCTCCGGACCCCACTCCAGCGTTGCCTCCATCCACCTCGCACCACAACCCCCACTACACTTCAACAGCCTTCTAGGCTTTCCAACCAACAAGGTCTATCTCGGCGATCGAGCATAAGGTCTTGTTGGATTTTGATAAATACCTGGGGCAAACATGGATATCGCACGCCGGGCATGGGGTAAGTAATCACCTGTGAATCTGAAGTTGACCGCCTCAAGCTAACGTCGAGACATACAGAGCTCGACAATAACGTTCAGCTTGTAGATGCTCATCGCGATTCGTTATATTCATATGATGCTACTGAGCAGAAATCTATCAATGAAGCTAAGCCATGGAAAACCAATCCTCGCCATTTCAAAAATGTCCGAATTTCCGCCGTCGCCCTTCTGAAGATGGTGATCCATGCCAGGTCAGGAGGGTCCGTTGAAATTATGGGGCTGATGCAAGGCAAAATTTCTGGCGATACATTCATTGTCACTGATGCCTTTCGACTGCCTGTTGAAGGAACCGAAACGCGAGTTAACGCCCAAGACGAGGCAAACGAATACATGGTGGGATATTTGGAAGCCTGTCGTGCTGCAGGAAAGATGGAGAATGCTGTTGGCTGGTATCACAGTCACCCTGGCTATGGATGCTGGCTCAGTGGTATTGATGTTGGTACCCAATCAACCCAGCAACTGTTTTCAGATCCCTTCTTGGCCGTTGTGATCGACCCAGATCGCACAATCTCCGCTGGCAAGGTTGAGATTGGCGCCTTCAGAACCTTTCCTGAAGACTACAAGGAGGAAGCAAATACAGCGAGAGATGGGTATCAAACGATTCCTCTGGCGAAGGTAGAAGACTTCGGTGCCCATAGCAGCCGCTATTACTCTTTAGAGGTTACCCATTTCAAGAGTACACTCGACTCGCACCTGCTGGAGCTATTATGGAACAAATACTGGACACAGACGCTAAGCCAAAACTCCCTCTTCACCAATCGTGACTACAGTAGTAAGCAAATGCTTGACTTAAGCTACAAGATTGGCCAAGCCGCCTCGGCCACGTCGCGCGCGAACAAGTTAACAATCGGACCAGGCATGCCTCGAGCAGCCGACCAGGAAATGGAAAAGATTTCAAAAGACAGTAAAAAGATTGCCGGAGAAGTTATGATTGGATTAATGGCCGGCGAAGTCAAAGCTCAGCTTTTCAATGGAGTTAGAAGTGCCGAAAGCAGCAAGCAGGTGGATGAGAATTCAGGGGGCGGCCAGTAGCTGCCGGCTCAATAGACCGGAGGCCAGGCGATGATGATCATACACTTCTACGCTGGAAATGAAGTGACAAATCGTTGGCCTGTTGAATTGATGGCATAGCGCGGCGTACGGAGCGATTGGCGGAAAGGTTGGGTGTTTTATAAAGACCGGAGACTGAGCATATTTACAATGAATCAATCTTGCCCACTTTCGTACATCAACTGCTGGATTCCTCTTGCGTTTCGTCAATAACTTTGTAATTGGTATATATGACATAATTTGTACAGTAGTATATTACACTGCTCACCGGAAAGGCAAAACCTTTCCCGCAGCCAGGCCCATCGCCTCTACTAACAAAACTCCCCATTCCCACACAGTATGCTCCTTATTGGTCCTACTTCTCTGCATCGGCCATCTCGTTAGGCCCAAGTTGACCAAGCGCAACTTTTTCTGCTAAGTCAAATCTCCTCAGGGTTTCCATCGGCCCTAGTGCCGCCATAAGACTGGCACTATCCGGGCCAGGTGTATCGGCCACCAATGCCCACCTTATATACTTATGTAACATTGCTGCCCATGATTTCTTCAACGCGACACATAGCTCTTCGTTATCGGAAGCGTTAATTTCTCCTAGGCTTTGCGAAGCTGTATTTTGTACAACATCTGAGAAACGGGCCCGGAGCCTTTTGCATTTCTCATCTGTAGAAAGAGATGAGTCTTGCGTCAAAGTGGCGGAGACCTGCTGCACGACCTTGACGATACTAGAATTAACGACCTCGGATTTGATCTCTTCCGGTAAATTCGACAAGTGGCATAGATGCCCAAGAACAGTTATGGGTGATTTGACAGAGATGAGGTCTTCAGCAGAAGGCCCATCAAATGTATACTTGTGACGCTCGACGAAATCACTGGCATTCTTATAATTTGGCGCATCTGCTTTCAGGATCTGGAGAAGTCGGTCCTGCTGATCGGCGAGCGTGCCACTCTCCGGGGTAACCCATGCCGAGCACCTTTGCTTCAGGGCGGCTAAGATGGGCTGGTTTATAGACTGAACATCACCGGGAATCTTTGCGGAGGTGATGATCCTTTGCGCATGCTGCCTTTGAAGGAACCAGAGCTTGTCAAACGATACTTTTGTGTCTCCTTTAGTAAATTTTGTAGAAAACTAGTGGTAGAGTTCATCAGCACGCGTATAATAGGTGCATTGGAACAGGTCAACAAACATTTTGTGCCAATTCTTGGAGATCCATCGTGTCCTTTTTTCGGGTATGCGACCATCCCAAAAGAGCAACAAAGTTAGAGAGGGCATCTGGCAGCACACCCATATTTCTGAATGCAGATATGTCTAGATCAAAATTCCGTTTGCTAAGTTTCTGCCCGTTCAGATCGGTGAGAAGTCCCACATGCCCGAAAGTTGGCGGCTGCCAGCCAAACGCATCATATAGGTGGAGATGTGTAGGTACAGACGGAATCCATTCCTATGAAGAGTTAGCTCAGTGCTATACTCTAAATTTCATAATCATCTGCTTACTGAGCCTCTAATGACATGAGTAATTCCCATTAGGTGATCGTCAACAACGCAGGCCAAATGATAAGTTGGCCAGTTATCAGACTTCATGAGAACTGGATCCGCATCCATAGGGGATATTTTCGAGCTCGTCACATTTCCAAAGACAAGGTCTCTGTACCGCTTCGTGTATTCGGGAAGCTTTAATCGGACAACAAATGGATCACCTTGTGCGGCTCGGCCATCAGATGTATCCTTGCTCACTCGATTGCAGTCGTGCGACTTAAACCCAGCAGAAGCATGCAGGGCGGCGTCGCCCAAGTTCCGCTTTTCCCGCGGACAAAAGCATCGGTATGCTCTACCGGTATCGAGAAGTTTGGTGGCATGGTCCCGATATATGTCCAATCTTTCAGACTGCACTACGTGTCAGAATTTTGAGAGCCATCAATCAAGAGTAGCACTTACTTGCTTATATGGACCGTACGGGCCACCTACATCTGGCCCTGGAGGGATTTAGCGCATGCCCACGATTGTGAGCGAAGGAGTAGAGACTAACCTTCATCCCAATGCAAGCCTGCCCATTTCAGATCCTCCTTTATCCTAGTCTCTGCATCTGCCACTGTCCTCGGCTGGAGAATGTTAATTCGGAACGAACCCATGAAGACCCAACAGAAATATTAAAAGGGGGTCGGGGAGGTCACCTGATCTGTATCTTCAATACGGAGGAGGAAACGGCCATTCGTAGACTTAGCTAGCAAATAACTGAAAAGGGCAGTCCTCAGTGACCCAAGATGAAGATATCCTGTAGGAGAAGGAGCAAAACGCGTTCGTGCTGGGCTTTCTGGAAGCTTATATGTAGGCCTGGCCGTTCCAGCAGTGGCTAGCTTGGAGAGTCTCCTTCGACAGGAAGAGCATGTCCATAGAGGTGTCAAAGTCCGTCTACTACTCCCAATGAGCAATAATGACATTACTTAAAAGAAACAGACAGAATAAATAACTGGAAGCCGCTAGAATATTTTGCAGGACCCAATGCTGAATTATAGAGCAATCAGATATGATACTGTAATCCTCCTTTTCAGTGTCACGTTAGCGTCAGCGAGGTTCAGGCGAGGTTCGGATAAGGTCCCTCTGGCTTTTTGGTCCATAAAGTTTTGTTAAATTCCTTGAGTTGGCCCGAGCGCCTCCCAGCCTTCCACCCCACATTCCGCCGCCCAACTTCCCATGCCGAACGCTGGACGACGCTAAGATAATAAATTGTTGCATTACTCTGCAGTGCTACAGAGTCCCGAGGACTCTAGAAAGCTTAATAATCACCATCTCTATTTTACGGGAAGGCGTCTGCATCGACTTTGCTTTCTGCCCACATTTGCTCTTTGAAAAACAGACTCACAGCTCCCAAACGATCTTGTAATGTCTTCCGGGGATGGCTCAGAAGAGGTCGACCTCTATGGTTTGTGGCAACAACTGGATGTATATTGAACCTTCGTTTGCTGACTGTTTTGAAAAGTGACTTTAGGTATCGAAAAGACAGCGACGAAATCAGAGATTAAGAAGGCATATCACAAGGTTTGTCATCCGGTGCAAAATCTGCTCAGTAACCAGCTGTGTCTGACGTGATGATAGGCGGCCCTACAACACCACCCGGACAAGGTTCCAGAGAACCAGCGTGAAGAGGCAGATACCAAGTTCAAGAGTGTGAGCCAGGCATATGAAATCCTCCACGATGAAGATAAACGACACCTGTACGATACGCATGGCATGTCCGCCTTCGATGGAAGCAGACCGGGTGGCGCCGGCATGGATGCCGGGGTTGATTTAGATGATATTCTTCAGCAAATGTTCGGTATGGGTGGTGGCGGTATGCCACCTGGGTTCGGCGGAGGCCCTGGGATGAAGCAACCCCGCCGTGGAAAGGATGAGGAGCAAACCTATGAAGTGACACTCGAGGAGCTCTACAAAGGGAAGACAGTGAAGTTTGCGAGCACAAAAAATGTTATTTGCAGCCACTGTAAGGGAACAGGCGGCAAAGAATCAGTGAAGCCCAAGAGCTGTTCATCTTGCCAAGGGAAAGGAATGAAGATTGGCTTGCGCCAAGTCGGCCCTGGGATGGTGACGCAAGAACGTATTGTTTGCGACTCATGCTCCGGCACGGGAAGCGTTTTCAAGGAGAAGGATCGTTGCCGCAAGTGTAAGGGCAAGCGCACGACATCTGAGAAGAAGGTTCTGGAATTATATATCCCCAGAGGCGCTATGCAAGGAGACAGAATTGTCCTCGAAGGAGAGGCAGATCAAGTGCCCGATCAGACCCCAGGAGACATCGTATTTACACTCGTCGAGGAAGATCACGATGTATTCCAGCGCCGAGGCCACGATTTGTTAGCAGAACTAAAAGTTACGCTGGCAGAGTCATTATGCGGGTTCTCCAGAGTTGTTGTCAAACACCTTGATGGACGCGGCATACATATCGATCATCCGAGAGGAAAGGTCTTGAAGCCTGGACAAGTCCTCAAGATCGAAGGAGAGGGCATGCCACACAAGAAAAGCGATGCGAAGGGAGACCTCTACTTGGTTATTAATATCGAGTTTCCGGACAATGGCTGGATAGAGGATGAGGCTTCATTCGGTAAATTGGAGGCCTTGTTACCGAAACCTAACGCTCTAATTGATGCCTCTGAGGTCGATGAGGTAACCTTTACGGAGGATGCCGACATTGAAGAAGTAAGTACTACTCTACAGAATTTGATGAACTGAACGTGGCTAATATACGATAGTTTGGAGCCAGTGCGGGACAGGGAGGTCGAGGTGCAGAGTGGGAGGATGACGAGGAGGAGGAGGGTGGCCCTCAATGCGCACAGCAATAGATGACTATATCGCGCCTATATCGGCGAATAGTTTTGTATGTGGACGGCTTACTTAGACGGTCAAGGTTACATAGTAACAGGCGTTATTATAATCTTGGTGCGGGGTTAAGACAGATAGATAACTACAATTGAGACGCCTGAATGAAAGATTTCTGCCGAGTTATGAACCTATTGCAAAGTGAACTTGCCAATCGATCTAAATGTAGTAAATCGTGGTAATACTAACCAATTCTGAAAGAACTATAAATCTTGTAAAGTCAGATAGCCAGGACAGACGTGGGCCGTATATAGATATAGAATACAACATCTTCGTCTTCCGGCGCGGCGACATATATGTGATCACGTGCTTCAAGCGCTATCTACGCGCCTCTTCAAATACCGCGAGCACGTGACATACCAGGGTCTACTTAGCGTCTGCACCACTCTTAGCGAGCCGAGGGCACACACCAGAGCATTTTTGGAAGTTAGCGAAAATATTGGCCGACTGGGAGAGTTCTGACGTTCTGATTCTTCGACTCGACTCAACGACCAACCACCAAAAATCGCCAAACCGACGTCAAGGTACGACTATTTCTACCCAGAAAACCCTTGAAGACGAATTGCAATATACTAAGTGTTCTCCAGATGGTTGCCGCAAAGAAGCATGTCCCGATCGTGAAGAAGCGTATGTCAACTCCCACGACACCTCAATTTCGACCGCCGATGTCTACACCAAGACGAATACCTTGGGATTGAGATTACGCACAGGTGGCCGGCTCGTCCTCAGAGCGCTTGACTAACTCGTTATTTAGGCACGAAGCGCTTCAACAGACATCAGAGTGATAGATTCATGAGAGTCGACCCATCATGGAGAAAGCCAAAGGGTATCGACAACCGTGTCCGCAGACGCTTTAGCGGCCAAGCGGTTATGCCATCTGTACGTTTAGAATGGCTTTGCGGCCTGTTAATGGAATACTTCGAAACATAGGACTGACTTTTTTTGCGCAGATCGGTTTCGGATCCAACAAGAAGACTCGCCACATGATGCCATCCGGCCACAAGGCTTTCCTCGTCAGCAACGTCCGCGATGTTGACCTCCTCCTCATGCACAACAAGACCTTCGCCGCTGAGATCAACCACGCCGTTTCGTCGAGAAAGAGAGTCGATATTGTCGCACGCGCAAAGCAGCTCGGCGTCAAGGTTACCAACGCCAAGGCCCGTGTTACGACTGAGGTTTAAGTGGTTTCTTTTGGGCTCGCATGGGACAGGGGTGCGTTGTTTTCATGAGCGGCAGGCAGTGCAAAGACGTAGCTATGCTCTACAATCAATGCAACTTGCTCAACAAATGAATTATGCTCTGTTAAAAAGTTCGGCTGATCTGGGATTGAACTGTTGAGCCTCTTCGAGGAACCACTGAGCGGATGTCCAGCCGCCCTCGTCGAAATCGATGTCCCGTGAGGTTGTGGCATGTAGCGCCGTTCTACAATTGCCTGGTTGTGGAGGTGATCCATCGGTTATTGATACAAATTGGACCCCGCCCTATGCGTGATAAAGAAAGAATTCCCCAACTTCACACATGCCAACCTCACTCCCAAATTCTTCGTCAGAGAGATCGCGTGACTGGTACAGCATGGGTCTGGGCATATTGATCGTGATCTTCGGCATGTAACGTATATTTAACTCCGTAGTATATGGCACGATGGAGTGGCAGGACGATGTGATAAAGATTGAAGACTGCATTTGGATCCTGTCCCCTATTTGTATTTTCGGATTTACAAAGTTATCACGCTGCATGTCTCCAACTATTTCCCTTGACCTTGAGATTATTTGATTCCTGGTTTCGTTTGATAGGATAGCTTTGTCGTTGACACTGGCTGGGTCTTGTTGTGACCCATGTAACAACCCCTGTCACACATTCTCCTCCCCAAAATGCACATGGCTGGCTGTCAGAGAATTGAGCGGCGTGCGACACGGCGATCATTCGTCGGCGTTGGCGCAACTGCTTATTTTATGCCGAAGCTGCATACCGAAATTCATTCACCGTCCTCGACGTCTTGACCAAATCTTCCAACTGTCCCGCTCTTTGTCTTACTGACTCTCGACACCAGAGGTACGAAGCACAGTACTACACTACGATGTCTACAATGACGTTACCGGTGGCCCCACAGCTAGCTGAGACGGAACACCAATTATCCTGTCCAAATTGTGGTTCCGGAGTCTCTTTGGACTCATCACGCCTAGCACTTGATGCGCAGCGGCAAATCGAAGATCTTCAGGCGCAAGTCCGCCTCCTGACCCAAAAAGCTACTGCTGCTGGTTCGTTACAACCCCTCTATCTCCTCACCTAACGGCTTTACAATAACGGTCACTTTACTTACTCTATCACAGTGGACAGATGGGCAGACTATGAAGACGAACTCCAGATAATGCGCCAGCAGTGTGCGTCGCAAGAAGTAGCGCGCACCAGCACCCCCCCGGCCGCGATACAGAACAGACTTTCATCTTTCCTCACCTCCCGCAAATCAATACCTAATCTCGGTCAACAGCCACAGCTTCCCTCCACCACCTCATCTGAGCGGGACCTCGCCGCTGCACTGAGCCGAGAGCAGGTCTTACGGCAGCAGGCCGAGGGCAAGCTAGACGAAGCGAGTGGAGAGCTGGAAGAGCTAAGCCAGCAATTGTTTGAGCAGGCAAACGAAATGGTGGCAACAGAGCGGAAGGCGCGAGCGAAACTGGAGGAGCGTGTTGCGGTGCTTGAGAGGAGAGACGTGGAGAAGAGAAAGAGGTTAGAACGGCTTGAGGGAGCAATGGGGAGGATTGAGCGGGTTAGGGGACTCCTTGCCCCCCCGGGGGATAAGTGATGGCTCTATGCTTCACAGGCGCTTTGTTGCAACATTGTAGCCCTGTTGGATGGTGGAGACTTGGTCGAAGACTTGTGGTAGGTTGTTGTAGTCACCGATAGGGAAGCATTACTAAGGTCTGGGCTTGGGCTATTGGATTCGTAGAACCTGGACACAAGAGCGAGATATGTTTGTTATACCACCGCATCGTTTTAGCAATGCACCGCCTCATCATAAGAGAGCCAGCTCAATTAAATAGTTATTTATTAATACACGACCCTAAAAGTCACAAACCAGTCACCTATAATCGAAGATGATGGCTAAATATGAGCAGCTTCATGAGCAACCATATACATACTACACGACTTCAGCTTTAGCCGTCTCTACAGAGTCAACCACTGGTTCAGTGGGTGCTGCTGGCTTCTCCTCAGCCACCTCCGCAGGTGCAACCGCTGGTTCAGTGGGTGCAACGGGCTTCTGCTCAGCCGCATTGTTGCTCTCCGCATTCGACCCAGCAAAAGGCCTGTATTCTCCAGACCATTCATCGAGCATCTTTGAGAGTTGTGGGCCCCATACGTCCTCGCCCTTGGCGAGGTCCTCATATTCAAGGACATTCTTCCCTAGCTCAAACTGTCCTTGCCTCGTCCTGACAAGCTCTGCCATAATTGCTTGAGATCCAACAGCTTCGCCGAGATCATGGCACAAGGACCTGACATAAAACCCCGACGTGACCGTCATCCTTAACCTAGCAGCCGGTGGACCAACCTTCGATGCGTCTGTTGCTTGGCTCTCTGCTCCAGCTTGCCCAGTGGACAGTGCCCCAGACATCTTGACAGATTCATCCTCTGCTGAAATGGAGCCTCGTCGTTTTGTTCCCTGGGGTTCGGTCACTAAGTCGTCTTGGCTCTCGTCAACCTTTCGCTTTTTCGCTGTCGGTGAAGTTGCAGAGCCATCGGTGGTAGTCTCTTGCTCCCTTTCTAACTTCCATAACCTCTCGGCCACATCTACTTCTGCCGAGCCGGCCTCTTCAGTAGGAAGTTTGTGCTCATGAGTTCCGCCTGGCATGAACTCCAACATTTCGAGTTCCTTAACTTCAACCGGCCTTTTTTGGATTTCTTTTGGCAACTCCTTTCCTTCACGGGCATACTCGTATAATGGCTTGCCATTCATCTTCAATGCCGAGTACAGTGGCGGCAATTGCATAATCTTTCCCCTGTATTGTGACAAGGCCTTCTCGACTATCTCTTTTGTAATATGGTCATATGGCCCGCGCTTCAATATCTTGCCCTCGCGATCGTAGGTATCGGTTTGCGCCCCGAAAAGTACCACGGCATCGTATGTCTTCGTGCTGTCAATGAAGCTCTGGAGTACTTTGGTGCCTTTGCCAATTCCGATTGTCAAGACTCCTGTCGCCATAGGATCCAGGGTTCCTCCATGGCCGGTTTTAACACTGACTCTCTTGTTCCTGCGCTTCCGTTTTTGATTATGCGATTCCCTCTCGATAGCGGCCCTCTGGGACTCAAGCAGCGGCTGAAATAGATTGGACGAATCGAAGTTTCTTTGCAATTCCCTAATTACGCCTGCTGAAGTAATTCCGGTAGGTTTGTGTAGTGCTGGTAATGGTTAGCAGTCGTTTCAAAGGAAATACCTAGACAAAGACTTACCAAAGACTCCTTCCGCAATCTTTCCTTGCGACATTCTCCAGAAATGGTGTCCAGTTCTGACGGACATGCGTTCGAGTTTAAGTTTGTAGGCACAGGTGGAAACTTGAGGTCACCAACAAACAAACGTGTTGCAAGCTAAAATATCCAATTACCCATGTCAAGGTTTCTTATCGATATTATTTAGCGGCGCTTATCGAGTCATTGAACGCCTGGTTCCTGGGTCGCGTCGGCGGCACGCGCCCACATTCACTTCAAGTACAGCATAGTCTCGTTGTGAATTATAAATGGAGGCTATCTTTTGGATTTCCTTCTTTTGGAGATAACATATCGCATCACAAGATATTGAAGCCGCTGCTTATCTTGCAGCAGATCTGTTTACCATCCATGCCTCGATAAGGTTTTGTCTCGAAGCACCACAATGGGGCGCAAGGTCTCGACCACGGAATGCGACACTGACGCCGCCTCCCAATCGCATTCACCAAAGTGCTTAAGTGAAGGGGAGGTTTTGCAACCCGTACCAAAGACAGTTGGGTCGGACGATTGGCCAATTTACCTTCTCAACGACGCTGTTGTATATGGGAAGGATGGCGAGACTCCAGCCAACCTTCTACACACTGAGCTTGAGGGCCCTTTCTCGATCCGCGGGAAGCTTATTGTTGACCGGGATTACCACCATTTCCGTGAGTAAAGAAATTATATGTGCGTCCCAACATTGGCTTATTATTTTGAAGGCATCTTAAAAGATAAGGAATATAAAGATTGCTTGGTAGAGGTTACGAATGTGCGAGGCTTCAGCATCGGCGATGGCCCGATAACACTTTGGGCAAACGGGAAAGCGGGCTGGTTCGAAATCAAGCCAGCAGCGATATATCAAGATATTTATAGCAAGATGACGGAAGCAATCGAGCTGTATTATATCCTTTGCGACGTACATACGGACGCGAAATCGCGGGGCAAAGGGAAGAATCAGAAGCCTCTTGACGTTCAACAAGTTTTTGACAAGGTATGCTAAGCCGCTCAATGGTTTATGGTCTACGTTTTAATGTTGTCCTCATAGTATATTCAACAAAAAGGAAATAAATTTACGCAGGCTAAGATGAAGAGGCTATGCCTAGAACATGCCAAGTTCTTGCTTTCACAGATGAAAAACAGAAGTTCGGCCGCGATGGGTTGGAAGACCACACCGTTCTTCAAATGGCTAGTGCAGAATTCACCAGATGCCTCTAAGCAACATAAGCCTACTGGTAGGCAAGCAAGCATAAGCGCCACTGGACATTCTCATCAATCTGGTGGCAAGGGAAACCCAGCATCGTCACAGGTGGCGATAACGAAGCCGATGGACACAGCTGCCACCCTCGTCAAATTTATGAACGATCTGCACACATTTGGGTTCCTACGGATACCACGGATGAATATTAGGTCCCTAGCACGAATCATGTATGAACGGTTCGAAATCACCGACGAGGACCTCGCAAAAGAAGTTATTGAAGTGCACGCCAAGACGATATACCATGGGTTGGGTGAGGAGTGGGCTGGCAGCCCTATATACCACAGACTTGAAATACTTTCTACCGGGCAGAAGGGGACAGATACCGAGTGCCGCAAACAAGCGATTGGAGTGGTGCTGCTGACTCGCGACGGTGTAGAAGATGAACTGGTTGAGAATAACTCGAGGGAAAAGACGAGGCCGTCGCAGCGTGAAGTCGCAGAACCCTCGGCGACTCCCGAGCCCGTGCACAGAAGAGCAGGCAAAGGGGCTGGGAAAGGGGCTGGAAAATCTGCTGGGCTTCGGTTGAAGAGCACACCTGCCAGCCAACAGAAACGATCGCCAACACCAAATGATGACGAGCCTGAATTGAGGGCAGCAAAGCGACAGAAAATGAAAGGTGCCAGTTTGCAAGATGAATCCGCCGAAGACGAATTTGATGAAGATGAGGAAGAAGGAGATGACGCAGCAGATGACGAAGACGAACTGTCGATAGAGTTTGATCTCCAGTCCACCGTACTCCCCTCATCAGCCCCTCAAGGCCCGAATGGACTCTGGACATGTCACAAAGAGGCTTGCGGGCACACGATCCCAAATGCCGACGAACCTGATGGCCGGGCCAAGGTGCAAAGTCACTTCTTATGGCATGCGGATGAAATTGCAGCTAGGGAGGATCTTGTTATTGAGGCACAACGACCATATCTACCTATCAGTAATTTGCTGGATAAATTGAGGAGGTTAGGAGAAGTGGCGAGGTTGAGAGAGGATGACGGGGAGAAAACTGCGGATGGAAAGGATGCGCCGGCGCCGATTAAAAGGAGGCTAGCAGCATGAACGTGCTCCAGCAGGAGATAAGAAGTGTGAAGGTTTACTTGTACCTATATACCGTTGGCGTTGGGTTGGCGGAGTTTGTCCTACTGCTATTGAAACATTTGGTTTGCTGATGGAGGCGGCTAGGAGTTGAGAGTCTAGGGCTGGTGGATATGATGGGGAAAGCTGGCTTACTAGCCTTACATGATTATTAATGAATGTTATGTTTCGATGCGAAATATTGGATTTGGCTTCTTGGAAAGTGAGAGTTGCGCGCTTCCGCTGTGAGGAAGGACCTTTCAGAGAGTGACCTGGGCCCACAATGCGACCAGCCATACTTACTCCTGAGCGTTTGAAAATAGCCCAGTGACTGGCTATTATCATGAATCAGCATGCATACTTTAGCAAGGAATTTGGATTTTTGCCAGATTGATCTCGTTCGTTGATGTTGTGTTGCGCCTTATAAAAGCCGGAGCGTCGGCAAGTTCCGTTGTCGTTTGGATGTTTGGGGTGTTGGAAGTAGAGTAGGACGGACGACCTGTGCTGGCTGTGTACAATATGTTACTTCACCCAATACACAAATTCATACCCGTCTCACAGTAGCTCTTTCTGTAGTCAGTTGGAGATAGAGGCGTCACCTAACACCGCCAAAGCACATTAATACTCAAGGGCCAGCTTCATCACCTTCCGAACCAGCGAACAATCGCAACAAGCAGACCAAATCCCCCAGCGGGTGTGCTGTGTCCAAAGATTCACGGCCATTCCAATCTGCCCCAACTTTCAGCAAAACAACGCACTTTGTTCGCCATAAACTTGGAGCAGGTCGCTATCACTGGGGAAAAATACACCTGTTTGCAGGACGTATTTTACGACTAGGAACAATTCGACGGTTTATAAAGCTCTGAAGATGCCTCGTGAGTCTACCTCTAGTCATCCCAAGATTATACGCCCTTGTGGAGCTTGCTACATACGGACCCCAATTCCCACCCGTAGCAACTAGGCATTGCCTGGGTTTATAGTTAATCCTCGCAAGGAAGGAGGTTGTACTGTTAATACAGCCTCGTTTTGTTACCAATATGCGGCTAGCTTCCTTCATAATTACCTGAACTGACATATTTCTTACCTTAGATCCAGATGGCGACTCGTACCTCGAGTCCCAGAACCTGTGAGCAGCTTTTCAATCCATCCTTAATCAGAGCTAACTAGTCTAGCTCGCATCCTATCTCCGAATACAGGGACGCCCCAATTGCAGTCCATGCCTCTTATTACCTCCAAAAGTTCTTGGACACCCCGCCATCGGCCGAGCCGCTTCTATCTGCCATCGGTGGCTTTCCTCTCGCAATCAAAATACACATAAATGCAGACCTTGATCAGTGGCAAAAGCATGGCATTACGCCGAGGTTCTATTTTGATGGCCAGGCCACAGTTGGGTCGGAGGAGGTGGCTATGAAGGACGCGAAGGTGTCAATGGAGAAGAGTAACGCTGCGTGGCAGCCGTACTACCAGAACCAGCCGACAGAGGCAGTCATTGCATTTGGCAAAACGGGTATGCAGTTCAATATTTTAGGTGGATGTCCCAAACTAAACGGTGTGCAGGATCCGTCAAAGCCAACCACCTGCAACGATATTTCCAACAGATCTTAATCGAGCGCGGTCTTACTTTTGAAGTGGCTCCATATAGTGCTTGCGCCCAGGTCAGTTCATCAAGGGGTAATATAGATATATGACTAATATTTCCAGATGGCATATGTTGACTCAAAGGATCTCGATTGTGCAGTGGGCATCATGGGGCCTCCGGATCTCCTCCTGTACAACATCAATGAGTCCCTCATAACAGAGATCGATTTCGAGAAAGGGCTTGTTTATGGCCTTGTCAAGACGCAGCTGCTTAAAAAACTTAACGTTAACGAGGAGACCTTTATCGACTCTTACTTGATGACTGGAACACCGTCTCTCCAGCCATTTCCAGCTCTCAACGACCCTGCAGTTGTTCCCAAGCAGCCTTTTACAATCTTGGATGCAGTTAACATGTACCGCACAGCTGGGAAGTCTATCGCAACTTTGTGTGAAACTTGGAGCGAGGCCTTGCAGAAACAAGATCCTAATTGGCAGGACAAGTATCAAAAATGCCGTATGGCCATTAAACATGCTGTCATCTTGTCGACAAACGGTACCCTAGAGGTCATGAAATTCAACGAATTGAGCGGAGACCATCACGAGTACATCGGCCTTCAACTAGCCGCGGAGATTTACCACTATCAAAGCAAGGCACTCGTTGGGCCAAGAGTCTTGAACTCCTTAGGATCCCTTCGGATGTATGTATACCCGCCGCTGGATGGAGGCGAGTCAGATGAGTATAGAAAGCTGGTTACTCAGCAACTCGTACCTATTCAAGAGCAAACAATTGCTCTTTATGCAAGCAGGTTGCACAGGGCATTTCAGCACAAAAATATCGAGATGAAGTTTTGGTACGACGACAAGAAGACTGTGAAAATGAGCCACCAAGATGTCACACCTGCCCCGGATCGCCAGGCCGCCACGTGGCGTGTTGACGATGAGACCATCAAAAGCCTAAAGGATGTGAAAGCGCAGCCAGGGTCCATTGGATTTGCGTTGAAAGCTTTGGAGGATGAAAAATTCCGAAAGGCGACGTTAAAGAAGGATACACCAGCCAAGCCCAGCAGTATTATCTCCACCGAATCGGTTGTGGCCAACACTCTCTGGCGATTTCTTCACTTGAGAGGATACATTAATGACGAGCACAAGCTCACTGATTGGGGAAGCGCATTGGCAACCACAGTGTATGCACTTCCGACGCCTAACCAAGAAGAAGCAGCATTGCTTGCGTTCGAGCTTTTGCGTCACGACATCCTCAATGCCCGTAATCGCCACGATGAGTGGATTGGAGGCCCAAACATGGGCAATGATGAGCAGAATAAACTATGCCTGCTCATTGCTCGTTGCGCGTGCCTTCTTAAGCTCCGCCATAAGGAGATTGGCTTCACCGGTCCACTAAGTAAAAACCTTCTGGCACATCATTCCATTATCAGTGCAGTGCGGGAGTGCGATCGTGACTTGATTGAAGCTGTCGCGGCGTCAATGTTCATAAGTTCTCATGCTGAACGCAAGAATCGCACTGACTGGGAGAAAATCGGCGCCAGGTATTTACCCCCTCCCCCCTCCCCCCTTGATGTGCGCATCTATTAACTATATTTGAATAGCCTCCTTTTTGGTGAGGACATCAGCATCGCATTTGGCATCACAGTGAAGACATACCTTGACGAGCAACACCAGGGCCATTCTTCCTCGGAACTGAAGGCCCGTGAAAAGTCGCGATATGAGAAATGGCCGATTGCTCATGCTGAGGACATTCTGGGGGATCTCGAGCTAGCATTCAAATTTTTCGACGCGCTTCATGCGGGCATCAAAGTTTTGGGAACCAAAGTGGAGGATCAAGATGTCTGGGAGAGTGCGGCGAAGTACTTGGCGGAGAGGCGTTGAGCCTCGTTGCTAGGTTTACCTCCTCCTGCCTTATGGTTTATGATACAGCGAGCAGCGAGCAGCGAGCATTGCGCGAATCCTTGCATTCTGGCGTTTGTAGGTGGCAGGGAGGCGTTGACATCATCCGCACACAAGGAGATGACAATGGACATGAGGGAAAGAGGATCTTTGTAACCATAGTGAATATACAAAAGTCACCCCCGCCATTAATCCTATGGGGATCCATCCTCTTCTATTTAACTCGCCATTCGAGGGATATACTGTAAATGAAGTCCGCCGAGGCATGCGGCTCAGCGCTTAATCGCACAGGAGGGGGGAAGCTGTACCTTCATTTGACTGGTACGTACCTTTATATGTACTGTACGTACAAAACTGTACTAGTACAGCACAAAGTATGGTACCGGCTACTGCCGGGCCCAAGCTTTACCTGATAAAACAACGGTACTGCACGTACTGCACGTACTGCATGTACTGTACCATAGCACCATAGTAAGCAACTCGTACCTTGCCCCATAACCTTGCCCCATACAAAACCGAGCTGCGACCAGAATCGCCAGGTTGCGAATCTGTCATCACCACAGCTTTCTACCTACTCTTCACCAACAATCACATTTCATCTGTAAGTCTTTTTTCTAAACATCACTTATCACTATTTCCTCGGTATTCTGTGACTGATTCTTGCTTCAGTGTACGAACCACAAGGAATTCTTCAAGATGATGCTCACCAAGGGCTTTATGCTCGCCAGTCTAGCAGCTGTTGCTGTGGCGAAATCCGCCGTCCTCGACCTCGTCCCAGATAACTTTGACAAAATCGTACTATCAGGCAAGCCAGCCCTCGTGGAGTTCTTTGCTCCCTGGTGCGGCCACTGCAAAACTCTGGCTCCTGTTTACGAGGAGCTCGCGCAAGCTTTCGAATTCGCCTCCGATAAGGTTTCAGTCGCGAAGGTCGACGCTGATGCCGAGAAGTCCCTTGGGAAGCGCTTCGGCATCCAAGGATTTCCCACTCTCAAGTGGTTTGACGGAAAGAGCAAGGACCCACAGGACTACAGTGGTGGAAGGGATCTGGAGAGCCTCACCAAGTTTATTACGGAGAAGACGGGCATTAAGCCACGAAAGGCCAAGGCACCAGCAAGTGATGTGGTGTTCTTGACGGACGCAAACTTCAAGGAGGCCATTGGTGGCGATAAGGATGTTATCGTTGCTTTCACTGCACCATGGTGTGGCCGTAAGTTATCCCCCAGCTGTCATACGCTTTCTTGGTCGGAGTACTGATTATGGCTATAGACTGCAAGACGCTTGCACCTATCTGGGAAGAGGTTGCCACTGACTTTGCTGCTGAGAGCAGCGTGGTGGTCGCCAAGGTTGACGCCGACTCTGAGAGTTCCAAGTTAACTGCCGCGCTCGAAGGTGTCAGCTCTTACCCGACAATCAAGTTCTTCCCCCGTGGATCCACTGAGGGCGTAGCATACTCTGGTGGGCGCTCGGAGAAGGACATTCTTGCCTACCTCAATGAGAAGGCAGGCACACACCGCACTCCCGGTGGTGGTCTCGATGCCCAAGCAGGCATTATTGACGCCTTTGACAAGGTGATCAAGAAGCTCGGTGGCACAACCAACGTCGCGGAGATTACTGCAGAGGCCAGCCAGATTGCCCAGGAGCTTAAAGATACCGCCGAAAAGAAGTATGCCGAGTACTATGTCAAGGTATTTGCGAAGTTGTCGGAAAGCAAGGAGTATGCCGCCAAGGAGCTCGCCAGACTTCAAGGGCTTCTAAACAAGGGGAACTTGGCCAAGGTCAAGGAGGACGAGATGACAGCCAAGAGCAACATCCTTAAGACTTTCGAGGAGAAGGAGAAGGAGGCAGGCCACGAGGAATTGTAAGGGGGGTAAGGAAGGGCAGTGCTAGAATATAGCTCAGCCATAACTTGCGAACATTTAGACAGCCGTGAAATTGTTTTGCCTTTGGGGGTCAGAAGTACTAATACGGCCTGAATTTCTGAAGAGGGACGGAGAGAGTTTGACTTTACAAGTATCAAGAGTAACTATGCCGGCAAATGAGACATCTTTAATCACCGCGCGCTGCGATTACTATATTTCGAGTCTTTATAAGATCGCAGAATTGTAGTGGGGAGCTTACTGCGTAGAAAGCTGAACAAAATTAAAAGAGTCATAGGTACAATTGACATTCTCCCTACACACGAGCCCCTCCTCCTCCTCGGGCTTTTGGGTGGCACGATTATAGTGAGCCGTGAGCTCCTTTTGCGAGTATCCTGTTCAAGCCATGTGCCCGATAGTCTGGTCCTCAAATAACTTCCCATGGTATCAATAGCATACGGAGGTTTCAGCTGATTGATTGGCTCCAGCATAAACTCCTTTCCAGGACAATAATATTGGCCATGCCATCTGAACGCCGAACTCCATTGCTGTCCGCATCACTCAAATTATATCATCATGAATAGTTTAGCAGGTCACTTCTTTGGTGTGCGATTGGCATCATCCTGACTATCACGGGCGAGTATTGAAGCCTCGAGTTGGTCGAGGCGCCTGGCCATTTCATCCACTATGGAAGTCGCTGTTAGAGGGGGGTCAAGTTGTGGGTTGTAGAAAGAAACGTTGAAGGAAACGCACTTTTAGAAAATAATTCGGTCGATGTGGAGGTAAAGCGAGTGGAAATGTCGTCAAGAAGATCATCAACCATTTTGACGAGGTCGAGAGCGTCTTGGTTGGCGGATGGTTGCTACCCATATATGTTAGTGATGGTGGTAGAAAGTAAAGTAAACACGAGTATCATGAATCGACACCCGAGACAAGGGAAATATATTCTGCACATACAATAGAAAGAGGCCGGCTTGTCAAACCATCACTGGCATTACTCTGTGCATTTGTAGACATGATTATCCTCCTGCATACAAGCTGTTGTAGCCGTAGAGTATGCAATGTTGGTTGTGAGGGCGAGTCCCAAACATCTAGTTACTTCGGGGTCTGTGGATGCACGAAGTCGGTCTTGGACCGAGATTGCGGAACTTAGTTGTTCCGCCACCAGTGCAATGCACACAACAGGTGGAGTATAACGGAAGTGGCCGCGTCTCCCTGACCAATCCCCATCCTACTCGTACCCCAGCAGCGCTTGGCTTGGCGTGTAATACACCTTTGTGGTTGACCAACTACTCTACTTTAGGCTTATGAACGAGAAGCCACCATCTAAGTCTTTCAGGATTGAAGTTCGCACATGACATGTACCGAGTGAGCTTCCTCACGGCGTGGTCAATAATGGTCTTTGGATAATTGCTCCTTCCTCTTGGCTGCTATCACGCGTCGCCACCATGAACAACGAGAATCGGATTCGCCCCGGCGCTCCTGTCACAGGGCAGCCGCCGCATCCGGGCTTCGTGATCATGATGATCATGATGATGTATTTCTACTCCTCGCCAGCCGGGGTACCGCCTCCAGGTATGGTTTCTCCGAGGGAACTTTTTAATACAAAGATGGCACGGGAGTCTCACTCGCTCGATGTCTTGAATCGGACGCGCTGGGGAGATTTCCTGCCCAGAGAGAACGGCGAGGATAAAGAGCCTGGTGCCGATGTTCGGTATGTCAATATCACAGGCTTCAGAGAAGAAGATGGGTATAGCTGGAGCCGACTACGCAAGGTGAAAGAGCGCTTTGAGACCTTCCAGCAGGCAGCGAAGCATGGCCTTGAGAAAGATTGGGCTTTGTACGAGAATGTAACAGGCATTGTTAAAGGGCCTTGGGTGAGGAGCCAAGGAGCAGGCTTTGAGAACCAAGGAGTGGGTGGCTGGGGTCTAAATCTGTCTGCGATTGCACCAGACACGAACTGGGCTTGGAATCAATGGAATCGGAATATCACCGGTGCGGAAGGCAAGGCTATGATGCGGATCGAAGATTATAGCAGGGTCACGCCTTTTGGGGAACCTGAAGAGCAGGGAACGAGGACAGTTTTGCCGGGCGCACCCAGGGAGGTTACAGCAACATTGACTGTGCAGGATGAAAGCAGCACGGGCGACGGCTGGGATATGCGACTCCATGGCATCCAATGGCCTCAGACTGGGGCTCTAGTGTTGACAACTACGAGCAATAAGTTTGCTGGCATATATGGCTTGCCACATTTAACGTCGAACAAGAATGAATTTAACGACACCCAGCATGCGTTGAACAAAACGTTGGGCGACATCTTACACAAAAAAGAGAAGTCGGCATGGATCGATTTGAGAGATCCGTGGTCCGAAGATAGCATGATGCCTTTGCCTCATTGCGAGTACGTTGCATATGTACAGATTTATCCGATGAAAAAGGAGCAGCTTAGCCACAGCTCTAAACTGGACGCGCCATCTCTGCAAACCGCCGTGCAGAGGATTGAACAAGAACTTCGCTTTCCAACGGGTGCACCACTCTCGAAGGCACCTCCACTCCAAATGTCATTCATTGTCTTCTCTCCGGATTGTGACTTTGTGTTGGAATCAAAAGGACCTCCTTCTTATACACCAGCTCAAGGCCTTCATCTACAGGGCTACAAACTGGAAGCTTTTATCTCGCGTGTGAAAAACTGGCTCCTCGTATGGGGTACAAGCCTTTTTGGCCAAGTTCTTTTACTTCTTTCTCAAATGAAGGACGCCTCGACGCCATCAACAGTTGGCAGGATCAGCTTTTACACCATCTCATTCATGCTCGCCGTGGACTTTACCCTATTTCTCAGCTTGATGATGGTTGCCAACGCAGCACCTGCCGTTTTCCCCACTATGACGCTCGCCGGCTTTTCATGTGCCATGGCCGTCGGTTTGGGGGCCAGATTCTTGGCCGATATCAACAAAGTCCAAGCCCCAGAGCGTCGGGAGCGAGAACGTGAACGCGATCGCGCACAGGCTGCTCAGGCTACCCAGGCTGCCCAGGCAACGGTGCCTCCCAGAACACCGTCGGCTGAGCCAGATCCAACCAGTACCGGTATCCCTATCATTACGCCAGGAGGTGCAGAAGTTCTACCCCTTACTGCACCTGCCAGTGCACCGGCTGCACCGGCAGTGGTTGACAATGGCCCTATTATAATCCCATCAGACCAGGATATCGATGCTGAGATAGCAGATAACTTGGCAAATGGTGCTGCAGCGATACCAGTCCCCACAACTGCCCAGAGACCTGCTGTCCCACCACTTACACGGCGTCAAGAAATGGCGGCGTCACTTGGGCCCGCCGTTTTGGGCCTTATGTTCTTCTTTCTTCTCTCGGTTAGCTCGATATCATGGCCACCCGCTGCTCGCACGTTTTACGTCAATATGCTATCTTCCATATACCTGTCCTTCTGGGTGCCTCAGATATACCGGAATATCATGCGCAACTGCCGGAAAGCCCTGCTGAGGAAGTTTGTTATTGGGCAGAGCCTCCTGAGGGTCGCGCCTATTACCTACTTTTACCTGAGGAAGGACAACATCGTCTTTGCCGAAACTAGCGGTAGGACGATGGCGATACTGGGAGGGTGGCTGTGGCTACAGGTGTGGATTCTCTTCGCGCAAGAGGTCCTCGGTCCACGGTTTGGATTACCTAAATCATGGCTACCAGAAGCTTGGGATTACCATCCTATTCTCCGCGAGGACGACGTCGAGGGTGGTGAAATGCCCATTGGGCTTGCGCAGACCGCTGCAGATACAAGACGCTCGACCGAGGAGCCGAGGAAGAAACGTGATGGCCACAGTAGGACAGTGGATTGTGCGATTTGCATGAATGCGCTCGAGGTGCCTATAGCCCCAGCGCGAGACGAAGGGGAGAAGGAGTCGGGGGGGACGGGCGGTGTTCAAGGCATGCTAGCGAGGAGGGTTTACATGGTGACTCCGTGCCGGCATGTTTTCCACAGCGTATGTCTTGAAGGGTGGATGAGGTTCAGGTTACAATGCCCGATATGCAGAGAGACGCTGCCACCTCTGTAGCGGTAGCACAACGTGTACAATTTGTAAATTAGCTGTAGATCTCGGAATCAGAGTGCATACTCGAAGCGAACAGCACTATACATTCTCAATTCTTTTCTACTCGAGTGTCTAGTACTATATCACGTGGCTGGTAAAGGGGGACCCTGACAGGGGACCGATCACCGATGCTGGGCGCCTTTACACGCAGGTGGTGGATCCTAAGCGCTCAGGTGGGGAAGCGGGGGGGGGAGGGGGGTTGCGTGCGTGCTTCTGTCGAGTAACTGGGTAGTGGAGCGCGTGAGTCGGCGGTTAGAAGGTAGTTTGTTATGCGCGACTTCTATAAATGGCAAATTGGTTCGAGTCCGATCGGACTTATTCGATATTACTGCTGTACGGCTTACAGTATATCCACTTTACGACTATGTACGCCCATGTACGAGAACGGTTGGTTTGCATCATAAATCATCAAAAGTACGTTATGTACATAGCAGTACGCATTTGGTGTGCTTCCCGTCCCCTAGTGATTATAGTGATTAGAGAGATCGCGTACAAGTAGTGGAAGTAGATTGAATAAGTATAGGGTACATGCATCACGGCTCACATGCGACCCCTCCTGTCACTAACCCCTAGTATTTAGCGTGCAAGGTGGTGCTCTAGCATGCAACCCAATGCAGGTTGTGGTGTATTATATACATGTACCCTTTATTGTCGCCTTCGGCGTAGTACAAGACAACAAAGTATATATGCACCCAGGATTACAACATTTGCTTCATGTGTCTCTCTTTGTGTCTCTTTGTGTCTCTTGTGTCTCTCATCCTGTGCTAGTAATATACTAGTATGGTTATAGTATACTGCTACTAGAGTTAGTAAGTAGTATACTAAGAAATGCCCAGCGCATCCATCTCATCTCCGCCACTCACCATACACCACCGCCACCGGCACCGACACCCAACACTCCAACCCAATGTAAATATACTCCACTGTACAGTACATACTGTGTGTTAGCCGTACTATTACTTTGATTCCAAAGCACTCCCTTGTTGGCATTTGTTGACCTTGTTGGCCTTGTTGGCCTTGTTGGCCTTGTTGGCCTTGTTGGTTTCCATTGTTGCAAGCCAACAAGGGAGTCCTTGCCTTGTACTGCTTGCTAATGCTACAGCTCTGTTGATAGAGCTGTTGATTATTTTCTTTGTTGGTATTGCTAACTGTAGTAGGCATTGTACTGTAGCTGTGAATTAATTATCCCCTCCCTCTCCTCGTCTCTTCTCGTCTCTTCTCGTTTCTTCTCGTTTCTTCTTGTCTCTTCGCCTCCATTCACCGTACTCTGCTGTATAGTTACCGTATATCATCATCATCGCCATCAACCACCAATCTCCTATCTCCAATCTCCAATCTCCTCCTCCCAACTGTACCCCCCTATTCATAAACTACTCCATTCTCTCCAAGCACTGTACCTTCAATAAAAACAATATACAATAAACAATAAACAATAATTAAATTGTTTTCTGTCATTCATTAACTCCACACGACTCAATTCAGCACGATAAAAGTCGTAAGTCGTCTAAAAAAGCACGGCCATTTCCGCCCCGTACTGCCGCTTTCATCCACCACCAACACACAGACACAGACACACACCTTCGCTGCTGGCTCCTTGGTACTTTTGCCACAACCACCCCAACCCAACAAATCTCTACAATTGTCAATATCTTTTTGCTTACTGCTTCTGCAATAATTATTATTATTATTAGCTCTGCTCATCATTATATATTCCCTTTTAATCGTTGTCGTCGCCTTTATATTACTCGGTTTACTCGATCCCCGAAGGGCTGAGAAAAGAAGAGAGAGAGAGGGAGAGAGATAGACACGGGCCGCCTTGCTGCTAGAGCCGTTTCAGGAATTCCCATCTGCTTCGCCAGCCACTTCGCCTCCAGTCTTCGACGTCGACGTCGTTGTCTGACTCCTGTTCCTCCACTTCATCAAAAATAAGTATTCAGTATATTCGGTTTCTCTCCGCCAGCGTTGTTCTATACGTCTTTTCAGCCCATCGCCTCGAATTCACATGTTCTAGCGTCTGGCAGCCCTCGAGTTCCCGGCTGTCTCTCGAACGCCCAAACACAAATCAACGGGCATCACACTCGACATCAAACTCGGCATCAAACTTGACGTAGTCATCCCATACATACTTATCGACACCTGAGCAAGCAGACGCCGCTTGCTTATATGCCAACAATCAGAACACCACCATCTCTCCAAACGCACCGATTGAGCGAAAAGACTCCCAATTCTCAGCCGTCGCGATCTAGCGAACAGTCTGCACGATGAGGGAAGTCAACTTCAGCATCCCGAATGTCAACAAGGCCTCCGTAGGCATCACAACTGCCCTGTATGATCGCCGTGCCCTCGACTGCACTTCAACCTTACCACTCATCAATTCCCTGAACCACCTCGCCTACCTCACGACATCCTCCGCACGCATCAGAGATATTCTTACCGTCGATGGCGGCGTCGAGAGACTGGTCTGCCTCCTCAAGGCAGGCCGAAGCAAGGACATGATGGATATGTGGAAATGGAATCTCGCTTTTCAGTGTGTTGTTAATATCGGCGTCCGAGGCTCGGAGCCGGTTCGGACTAGGGTGGTAGAGGCAGACATGGTCCCAGTTATCGCTACGATTCTCGACAACTACATAAAGGTCGTAGATAGGTGCCGAGAGAAGGCGGAGGAAGCGAAGCAGAAGGCCATCCAGGAACAAGGAACAACTGGAAGGCATGGCAGCCGATCGTCTCAGAAGGGAACGTCGTTTGGAAATCGATCTGGCCGCGTGGATGCAGAGAATCGCACATTCAGACGCCAAGCTCCTCCTCCATCCATTGAAATTCCAGCATCATCCACCAATGCTCCAACGTCGGCAGATTTCGCTGCCACGGATGCAACACCAACAAACGCTGCTTTCTCCCTCACATCTCCTCCCGAGCGGACTACGTTTGCTGGCCACCATCACCACCATCGCCATCATCATAGGAACCAGGACCCTCGACATACCCCCCACTTTGTTCCACCATCCCGCCATCAAATCCAGCCTCTTGCTACCGCCATCCCATCTATGGATGCAACCGATGGGTTCAGTATCAGACCTGTTCGCGATGTCGAAAGGCTTCCATCTATGGTACCATACCATCATGGTGGATTGACTTCGCAGCCCGACTCGCCGACTACACCACTTCCTCCCACACAACTGCGATCACCTACAGCACGTCCCGCACCCGTGTCCAATCCAACCGCACGGGCTCGACGGAGGCCCTCTATCCGACATCAGACATCGATGGGTGGTGAACAGGAAGACCCCAATGGCGATAGCATGGTCTCCGATGAGTCTGGGGAGCCGGATATCGCTAGCGCAAGCACAGATATCCAGACGTCGGTCGGAATTCAGGACATTAGCATGGATGATGAAGGCGATAGTATGATCACGGCTGTGGAGACTCCTCTGGGCCTAACCACACCCACCGTATCAGAAGCCCAGGATGCAGGCACATTCAACATCACACACCGATCAGCAATTGACGGAAGTCTGATCGCCGATGCTACGACCCCAACAGGACCGCCAATGGGCCTCTCCCCAGCCCAGACAAATATGGCCAACAACTCACCCGCCATCATGATTACGACAATCCCAAGATACTTGCTGGATCGCCCCACTCCAGCAAACGCCCAAGTCCTTGCGGCTATGCCTCGCGACGAAGATGTACTCATGTCTTTGCAGCTTCTCGCATACGTATCTAAGTACTGCAATCTCCGAAAGTATTTCCAACAGTCGCATCTCGTTCCAAAGCTCAAGATTGGCAAGGAGCTTCATCTTCTGGATCAAGATGACAGCTCCTGCCACGCACAAGCTGAGGAAAGTTGTGAGGATGACGAAGAGGAGGAATACCTCTTACCCGACGATTTCAATATGTTCCCCCTCGTCGAGAAGTTTACCGTGCGTCACCACAGCCAAGATATGCAATACTGGGCCGGTGTGGTTATGCGCAACTTATGCCGCAAGGATGACACAAGGGGAGGGATCAGACAATGTGCATACTACCAATGCGGCAAGTGGGAAGAGTTTACACGGCAATTTGCCAAGTGTCGACGATGCCGCCGTACAAAGTACTGCAGCAAAGAATGCCAAAAGAGCGCATGGGTTTACCATCGCCATTGGTGCGTCGAGGCATCTCAATGATGAAGCAACACCACCTCGACGAACACAGCATACTGGCCGAGCCCAGCTTTGATCAAATCTTAATTCCGAATAGCGACTCATTTGCGTTCCATTGCATGGCGTCTGCATCATGATACCTCTCAGGTTGGTAACCCCAGCCTGTAGTGCGAAATACAATCAATCAGCAAAACCCGGCGAGTTCTCTGATACTCGCCGGACGAATTTCCTTTGTCCGCCTGCCTCTATGTCAACAAGACATGATTACGATGCCCTAGGAAGCCCCTATCGGGCGCTGACTTGGGCCTAGGTGCCGAGCACCTTTGAGATTGCGGTGGTGATGAAACGGGTCGGTCGTCGCTACCAGCCCGGGTTGAAAGTGGGAACAATGATGCGGGCTTTCTCGAGTTTGCACCACGTAGCATGGAGGATTGAAGGTACGAACGAGGCGTTGTTCTTATTTGTTACTAGTTTAGGATGGACATAGCACTCTCTTTGAGATGAGGGTTTAGCGGATGATTAGGGGGGGGGTGCGGGTGAGGCGTGAGCACCGTTCAAAACGAATTATATGTATACTTATTGAATAATATGATGCATCCTCTGCATTGGACCGTGGCAATAATGTGACTGTTCTAGCGACTGTCTCTATTTCGGGGACAAGATGGTGCCAGTGGCTGTTGGAGATGCCCATGTGCAAAAGCCAGTATAAATGGCCATTGACACCACATCATACACGCGAACTATGGTCTCGATCGCGAATCCCATCGTATGGCAAGACCTTGGCCCTCGATGGAGGAATAGGCAAGCTTTATTCCACACACTCATTTTTCCCCAATGAGATCGTAGGATAGCAATGAGACTCGCATCTTGAAACCGCTAGTATACTTACAATAATGAACCGCTCTGCTAAAGCGGAACAGAATATTATGGGGTAATACACCAGCTTCATTAATAGACATACATTTGATGTGATAGATAGTGATGTTGCTGTGCAATAAATTTGTCCAATAACCTGTGAATATTTAACTTTTGCAAATAAAAATACGATTTATTGCCTTTATAAGGGTTTAACTATAAAAACCACCCCACTCCCGTCAGAGACACAAATCCGGGCGGCCTGACATTATGCGGCGCATATATTGTCCTAGCATTTCAAACACCACTATATACAATTATAAAACGAGCTTGTTCCAATCTTGTTCCAATCTTCTTCCTGTGATGATTTATAAGTTTTGAGAATCTAGTTGATGTCACGTGTGCTACATCCCAAAGTGAAGGCGGTCAAGTTAACTAGGCCCAATCCGAATACTAGCCTCCAAAAAAGTTGCTATCGCCAAAAAGTTACAAGAGAAGTCGGTCCCGCAGATACTGCGCCGGTAGGAAAACAGCAACAATCTGAGCAACCAACACTCAATCAAAATGGTCAACAAAAGCAAGCTGAAGATGGCGCTGGTCGCGGAGAAGCAGACCGACTTTAAGCAAGAGCATCAGAAGAAGATGGTCAAGAAGGCGCGGAAGGAGAAGAAGGCCAAGCAGCCTGCTCCTGCTGTCGTAGCGACCGAGGAGGAAGCTGAAGATGAGGAGGAGGAGGAGGAGGATGAGGAGGGTATCCGCGAGCTCATGGAACTTGACGAGAAAGAAAATGGCGACGAGTACAAACGTACAGAGGTAAATAGCGTCAATGCATCTGCAAAGTTTGATTCTAACCGTTGCCAGGTTGATTTTGCTGGTATCGACGATAGCGATACTGCTAGCTCCAGCGGCGTCGAAGATAACAATGGCCTGGATGACGACGATATGTCTGACGACGAAGACATTCCCCTCTCCGACCTCGAGGATCTCGACGATGAAGACAAGGAGGATATGATCCCGCATCAGCGCCTTACCATAAACAACACCACAGCCCTGACCACAGCGCTCCGCCGCATCGCCCTCCCACTCAAGACTCTCCAGTTCACCGACCACCAATCTCTGACCACCGCTGAGCCCGTGGAAATTGCTGATGTCTCCGATGATCTCCAGCGCGAACTCGCGTTCTACCAACAATCTCTCACTGCAGTGCAGGAGGCCAGGCAGCTGTTGAAGGCTGAGGGCTCGCCATTCACCAGACCGACGGATTTCTTTGCTGAGATGGTCAAGGCGGATGAGCACATGGCGAAGATCAAGGCGAAGTTGGTGGAGGCGGCTGCTGGCAAGAAGGCGTCGGCTGAGGCGAGGAAACAGCGCGACCTGAAAAAGTTCGGTAAACAGGTTCAGAACGCGAAGTTGCAGGAGAGACAGAAGGAGAAGACCAAGACGATGGAGAAGATTAAGGACTTGAAGAGAAGTATGCTTTACCCCCCCACATGAGAACTGGTTTGCGAACAAGTTACTAACTGCGAAACAGAGCGCAAGGATGGTGAAGGCCCAACGACCACCAACGAGGGTGACATGTTCGACGTAGCCCTTGACGAAGCATCGAAGCCGGAAAGCCGCGACCGCAGCGAGAAGCGCAATAAGCGCGCCAAGAAGGACGAGAAGTACGGATTTGGAGGCAAGAAGAGGCACGCCAAGAGCAACGATGCCCACACGACGGGTGATCTTACAGGGTTCAGTAGCAGGAAGATGAAGGGACAGAGCAAACCCAGTGCAGCGAAGGCGAGGCCCGGGAAGGCGAGGAGAGCGGGGAAGAAGTAAATGTGTAGGATTTACTCGTAGATGACGAGTGCATTGGAAACGGCGTTGGGTGTGCTGGTTTTATGGACTATTGCGAGAGAAAAAATGTAGCCAAATGGAACAGGGAGAATCTGCTATGCACACTGAGAGCTACGTTTATATTATATGGTCTTGTAACTCACATTTTCACTTGAAAGTCTAGTCTATTCTCGTGGCGTCGTCTTGACCCCAGCTCCCCTTTAACCCGCGTATATTTCCAAGCCCATGGCCAATATTGCTGGGTAATTTCATAACAGTAGTGCTGGCTAGGTCTACGGCTAGCCCTGGCAATGGATTTACTTTGTAGCTCCGAAGAGGTTCTTGAAGGATGCACTCGGGGGTTTGCATATATCGGGGATTTCACAACAATACTTTCTGCAAACAAATACAATATAGATTTAAGATATATAACGAACAAAATGGAAACAACGCTATTTGAGTTTATGCCCTTTAGAGAAAACAAACTCGCCATCGGTAACAAAGATACTCTCATCTGGCATGCTGTCGCTTGCGACGAACTATGCTGCTGAGGCTGTGCCATCGCCAGTTCATACATCGGTTCATACATCGTTACTAGCTGATGCATCGCCAGTATCTGGTACATCGTTACTAGCTGATGCATCGTCACTAGCTGATACATCGTCACTAGCTGATACATCGTCACTAGCAGATTCATCGCTCGATACATTGTCGCCGCAAATTTCTCCGTACAGGCCAGTCTTAGCAAAAGACAGCCCACGGCGACAAGCCTCTCCCTTTTCCCAGCCACCCGTGAACCCATCCTTCACTAACCCGGCTCTGATTTCATCGACGTATCGTATCCGAGGATTTATTTTTGCGATGTGCTCTTCGATAATTTCGGAGTTGACGCAGAAGGTGTATGCATCCTCATCACTGACCACTGCACACTTGGTGTTTTCTGGGATGAAGTTTCGCTTTATTCTTGGGGATGGGTTAGGACTGCCCCCAGTGATCGAATCAAGGCTGACGAGCTCGGCAGACAGAGCGGGAAGGTTTGACGGGTCATAGTCCTTAGCAAGGGCCCATTCACCGGGGGGAACTCCTAGCTTGCATTCTAACAGCCTCTGGAGTTCTGGATTGCAGAAGGTCCCGTCTTCGTTGTAGACCCAGCGTTCTTGGTCATCATTGAGGTAGAATCGACCCTTTTTATGGGTATAACCGGCTCCCATGCCAACGAAAATAGTTGCCGAACGCCCCAAGTCGCGTACCAGCGAGCAAATGTCCGTGAGTTGTCGAACGACGCTAGAGTCGAGTCTGTTGGAATTGGTAACCAAAAATGAGAACTGCACATTTCGGATCTTCAATGGGTTTGCTTTTTCAACCCACGTCTTAGCGATCTGGTTAGCGGCAACCACTACGTCTGGAAGCTCGAGGGCGGAGCGGATTGGTAGCTCGATTGTGTCCTTTGGTGAAAACCACAGCGTTTTCAGAAAGAAGCCGCCGGGGTGGCTTTGAGTGCTGATTTGGAATGTGGCGTGGTATTCTCTGTTTCCGCCATGGAATAGACTTAATCCAGTAACAGGGAAGATTCTATGCTTCCCAATATTCCTTGATTCTTGGCAGACCTGGAAAATTATGGGTGTTCGGCCCCAGAAAAAGTTGTCCGGCAGCGCTATAACATCCTCATCCGGATGGAATGCTGAGGAATATCTCCTCCAAGGGTCAAATAATACCTGGGGTGTCGTATTATGGTCAAACACTGCCCGACCCGGCGGTGGCATACAATGACACCAAATCTTCAATCGGAGCTCCGGGAGAAGCTTATTAAATATTGTGAATTGCTTGAGGTTTTTGGACGGATCAAGCCTATCTTCCATCCATGAGGTGATATTCGGTCTCCCTATTGGGGCGAGAGAAGCCTCTGGGCCAGTGTCGCTTTTTGCTGTTATGATAGGCATGAAAACTGACGTCCAACGGTGATATATCCAGAAGAGGCTGAACTTAAATTCGATAAATGGCTGATCAGAGTAGCTATGCTTTAAAGAAAGGGGCTCGGGTTTTGCGTTGCGCCTATGCCAAAATTATATAATCGTATTGAAGGATAGCGGGTCTCGGAGTTTTGGAATAGCAATAATATATGCTCGATATATGAGAATAATATATCAAGCTAGTAAGGAAGCCCTGAAAGGTGGAAAGCCACTATTTATAGCGGTGTAGATAGTCCATTTGGAAATTAGCACTATGTGAGTAATGGCACCACAACCTGGGAATGGCACCACAAGTGAACCCCTTCGTACCACAAGTGAAGTATGCCCCAGGGAATCATTTTGAGCATGTGTAGTAAATGTGTCATTATTAGCTCCAGTCCGCGTTATTCAGGGCGCAGGTTTGGAGGAGTAGGCGGTGCCTTGAAGCGTGCACTAGGCCGTGCCGGTTGGATTAAGGTTCGGCGGGCCGAACACTAAAGTTCGTCACTTGAGAGGCCACGAGGTATCCATCAAAGAGAACTTGAAAAACACATGAAGCAAAGAAACAACGTCTAGAGGGTATATTAAGTAAGTTGGGCGTATCAAAATGGTATATAATCAGTCACCACTGATCTTCGCGTGCCTGAAGTACTTCATGCCAACCCAGGCGACCACAACCCAAACCCATGCCATCACTGCCGTCAATATGATCAACGCCGGGTAATATCCGACTATAGGTAGTGTTGGATCATCTTCAAGCTCGGGAGGCGCATATGGCGTCTCTCCAACGTCCCAAGCCCAACTCCAAACTCCAAGGCAGGAGCCCATGCCTATGACGAAAACAACCCACGTGACTATCAGGACAACCCAACCCCACCATTCTGTCTCTGCGTAATCCCAGTCATCTTCAGATGAAGCGAGGGCTGTTGCTGTGGATCCTCCATGAGGGAGCGGAGAATTTGGCTTCTTTGTTGACCGCCGTCGAAATAGCGCCCCTGGGCCCTCCGTTGGGAAGTAGCCTTCAGATCCTGACGAAAGGGGGATGTTGTTGATAGGCGGCGAGAGAAGATGCTTCGGAAACGACAGTACATCTTCATCATCGGTAGTTGATGTATATGAGAGAGTTGGGCTGGTTTTAAGATTGGGCGCCGTAGGGTCGATAGGTACTGGGGCCAGGATAGGCAATGGTGGGTATTGGCTTTGCCCTCCATTATTTAAGTTGTGATTAATCGAAGGATAGCTTGATGTGTCTAGAGTTCCCAAATTAAACCCTCTGTTTTGCTTCAAATCCTCGGGCGAGATTGGACTGAACGCATTGTCATCGTCGATGTCAGCCGAAGCTCTTGTGATCAACGGAGGTATTTCGAGTTCCTTCTTTTCCCGCTGTGCACCCCTTCCAAGCAGCGCCGCTTTCCTCAAAGAGCCCTTCCTTCGTCTTGTCTTCAGCTGCTGGACGGCGACAGCCATTGCTCGTCCCGACTTTTTAGGAGATGTCGGCTGGTCGTTCGCGACAGGTTCGGGGCTCGGAGGGCCATTGTCGGCTTGGATTTGGTTGTCTTCGGCGCTTGCTCTTAAGAAAGAAAGTTTCGAGAGCCCGCCAGAAGTGCTCCTCTTATGTCCACTTGGCGCGACTTCATCGCTTGATGTCCCCTTTGTTGCGTTTGTTTGGCGCTCCTCGCTCACATCGCTTGCCCTTGTACCATCATCCATGCTCTGGAGGATTGTTGTCACAGTCATTCATCCTCTGAAATCATTGTGAAATCGCTGTTGGTTTGCAATAACGGCCAGCTCGTTGCAATTGTCACGATTGGCCGTTATTGAAGTTGTTGGATCCAGTTCGTGTTTATCGATCCCTGTACGGAGAGGACAGTAGGGTGTTCTAGGGCGGATCGGGCGGCCGCTTCTCGGCAGTTCGATAACCCCACGGTGGTTGTGACCTTGCGCATGCAACCTGGCGACTTTGTTTATTACATTGACCTTTCACAAGCCACAAAAGATATCGCATTTACCAACGGAATGCTGCAGATATTTCGAACCGCAAACACCGTACCTTGCTGCCACGCATAAGACGAGCAGCAATGGCTTCAAATCTCCCAATCCCCCAACCGCCACGGACCCCAACGCCCCCGACTCCTAACCCTGAGGAGGCCAGGTCGGGCCTTGGTATCTATGGCGGCCCTCGACCTGTCAGTTCGACGGTGTCTTTCGATCCGAATTCTCTTTCGCCATTGACGGATACATTCCCGCACCGATTTGGATCAATGGTTACACCTATACCATCTTCTGGTAGTATCGGTAGCCCAGCGACGAGCAACGATGCCCAGGACAGTGATACCAGCAGTGGCGCGCCGGCCAAAAACCCCTTCAATTTTCAAACCCAAACCTATACAATGGCACCTGTTGCTAAATCTGTGAGTTAACTTTGGTCGAGAGACCTGTTTGAATGGTCGGTGACAAGCTAACACAAACAGAATATTGGACAACGGCGCGGCCATAGATACAAGCATAGTAGCGTTTCGACACAGCACCAAGTATTTCTGGAGCCGGCACCGAGAGCCCCGTTGGCGCTGCCTGCATCTCTACCTATACCCACATTCAAGGAGGCATGGCAGAGCATGTCCCGCGAGCAAACAACTCGACTAGTGTGGTGCCTTTGCCATGCGCTTGTGGCAACATACGTAGTCTACAGTGCCGCTGGATCCCTGGCCCTAACGGCCCTCTCCCATCTCATCTTTTTCGATGCTATAAGTGCAACCATCTGCGTAGGGGTCGATGTGTTCTGCAACTTTGATGCCTGGAAACGAAGCTCCATACGCCACCCGTTTGGCCTGGAACGCGCCGAAGTTCTAGCTGGCTTCGCCATGTCCGTCTTCTTGCTCTTCATGGGCTTTGACCTCATCTCTCACAACCTAAAGCACCTCCTCGAATCGCTGGGCACGCACACTCCTCACCACCCGCACACCCACGAACGTGTCTCCCCAGGGTCAGTTGACTCCGCTGCTCTTGCTGCAATCGCTGCAACCCTCGTATCAGCAATCGGACTAAAGAACCACGCGCGCATCTCACATGCGATGCGGTTTGCTTACATCTCGTCGCTCCCCTCGGTGCTCTCCAACCCGTCCCATTTCCTGACCCTCTCGTTTTCTACTGTCATGCTCGTACTGCCCCTCCTGTCAGTGACGCTGTACCTGTGGCTAGACCGACTTCTTTGCGGCCTTATCGCATTCTCGATGTTCTTTCTTGGCATTCGGCTTGCCATAGCCCAGGGCCTCATGCTCCTGATGTCATACTCAGGAAAGGGGGTGGATGAGTGTTTGCATGAAATCAGCACAGAGCCGGAAGTGTGTGCCATTGAGGAGGCAAAGTTCTGGCAGGTTCATTATGGGCTTTGCATGGCGAATCTGAAGATACGAATAAGGGGAAGCAGGGCAACGGTTGATGAAGGCCGGATGAGTAAGGTCAGGGAGCGGATTTCAATATTGGTTAAGAATCGGCTTGGGGGTGGTTACGGGAGGGGTGGAGTTAAGTGGGAGGTCACGACACAGTTGACTCTAGATGGGAATCTGTAATTATTAAATGAGTTATATTCTATAATTTTGTAGACGGACAAGAGTGTGTCAGAAGCTCATTGGGGAGGATGTGTTGAAATGATTTGAAATGATAAAACAGGGTATGAACAAAACACCGTGTTTCCCTTCCAAGCATCCATATCCTGTGCCTTGAGCTACATGGCGAACTGCCAGATTGACTGTTACTCCCTTATCCGCAGTGACAATACACGCAAACCGAAGACGTCCAACCGTCGTGAAAGCCATGCCGCAAACTCCAAAGTCCCATGTCTGTCGACTTTCCCTTGCGAACCCTAGACAACACGCTAAACATAATCAAACAAAAGATGCTTCAGAAAAATATCCTCATGACAGCTCCGGGAAGTACTGTGTGATCTTGGCAGCACTACCGTAGTTTGTTCTATCCGGGGTTGGGCTTGTGTTTGCACTCGTTACACGCCCCGACCTCTGTGTCTGCGACCCCAGAGATTGGTAGTCTTGGTCTGCATCCCTGAGAACCTGGGGATCGATCTCTATCAAGCTGATCCGCTTCTTCTTGATGTTTCCCTGCTCTTGCGGCCTTGATGGATCTCTACCAGATAGGACTGGCCGATATCCGCTGTCACTTGTACTCTCAGGAGAGAGAGACCGAACGGATAGCCCTGACATGCACTCGTTGAGGCGCGAAACAGGAAGAGAAACATGCTTGATGTAGGAGTCCGAAGGTGAAGTTGTTTTGGGGGCCGATACGGATGACGGTGTGGGTGTACCGGCTTCCGTACATGGCTTGCTTGTTGGGTTTGTAGTGAGACCTTTCTCGGCTACAAACTGTGCCGAACGCTTATGGGCAGGGTTTTGACTGTAGTTCTCATCGATAATAGGATGGACCATGACAGTTTGGTTATGTATTGTGAGAGTCGAATTGGTAGGAACGGTCACCCAATTGTCTGGACACTTGTTAGATACTACCCCAATCTAGACCTGTGAATACCGGAAAGGAGAACATACCTCGTTCGAAAGTCAGTGGCTCGCTGGCAACAAGCACAATATCAGCTCCCTTATCACGCCTGTCCATTTGGAAATTTCCCTTCTTCTCGTCGTGCCACGTCGATCCGGATGAGTAGTATAGACTTGCAGCTTCGTCTGTCTGGCTGCTCACATACCGCGTGCAAATAACACTGTGGCCGTCTGTGACCGCAAAGTTTAGAAGGCTGCGGGTGTCCACCTTCTCGTCTACGATCAACTTTGGTGGCACTTCTGCAATGAACTGGTTAATGTCCTTGATAACCTTCAACATGGCCTGGCGAAGGACACCTGGGCCAAAACCATGGTCTGGAGGATTGCTTGGGTCATAACCCATCCGCTCTAAGGTATCAAGGTAGAGAGCAAATGCCCATTCGCTGTCGGTACCGCCGCAGACGCCCAGATACCATTTATCGGCCAACCGCTCTCCTAGACGACGCTTGATGTACTTCCAGGCTCCTAACCCTCCGTTATGCATCCACATCAAACTTCCATGGCGGAAAGGGTGGCAGTTGTCGTCACTAAGAGAGCCTTCCGTCGTGGCGCGAACATGGGCAAATATGAGTGGCGAGGCGGTCTTCGAAGCAATGCGCTGGAGGTTAATGCAGTTCCATGCAGGTATCGTTGAGGTGAAAATGCAAGGTTCCGGGCCTAGCTTCGGGTCTGTATAGTATCCAATTCCAAAGCCATCGCCGTTGTGAGGTCGGCGAGTATCCTGGGTTGAGTCAGTTTGCCATTCATAAAATTCGGTGCGTGGACGGATTGGCGAGAACATACCAGCCGCAGCCTGGAATCGAATGACTGTGTGAGGATCGAGTGAGACGGATCGAGGATCAATTTTGATAGTAAAATCTCATCGCTTCCTTTGTAGACCTGGTCCAGAGTTAGTGGTAGAAGAGGGCTGTGCGACGGAGGCAACTCACCAAAAAGCGGCACATGGCTGGCCACGGTGTGCTGGGTTGATAGTAGGTATGAAGTTCCAAAGTCAATTGCCAGCAGCAGTCCTTGATATATGCAGACCTTGCTGGTGCAGTGTGAACTTTAATATAGCGGTGAGGGAATTCCAATCTCTCTGCTCATGGGTGGCTGTGTGAGATGATGGCGCAATCGATGCTGTGAAAGAGATAAGGGAGGAGGAAGAGGGAGGCAAATGATCGCAATATGACAGTTATTGGGAGTCAACGTCGCGGATGTTTTACACTGGAGACAAACAACAGATGGGAATGGCGATGAAGCTGTTTATGGCGTGATTGAGACAGTTGTTGAGAGAGAGGGTTGGGAAAGTTTGTCTTGTAGGAGAGACAAAATGTGTTATCAGTCACACAAGTTGGACGCCGTTCGTTACCCCGAGGCTGGCCATCTTCTCAGCCTGATGGTTGTCTTCCCGTTGGTAGACCAGGGGGGCTCTAGGGGCTACCGTAGTAAAGCTTCCGCACCCAAGGAACGATGTTGTCATGTGACCATCTAACGTTCGCCACCTGAAAGTAATCGTCCGTGCCCTGTAGTTCCGACTATTCGCATTCGCTCATAGTCGGCGGAAG